>JABUQX010022977.1:55000-62734 GCA_015478945.1 Trachelipus rathkii
CGTTTTCTTTTATCCGGTGAATGCTAGATAAGATAAACGCTATCTACTATTATGATTATATACTATTATATATATATTAATATAAATTAATATAATACTAATATATATATACTATTATAATATATATATATATTATAATATATATATATATATATAATATTAATATATAATTATATATTATACGAATACTATATATAATTATATTTCATATATATACTATATATATATTATATATTTATATATCTATATACTAATATATATATATATATATCTAATCTTATATATATATTATATATACTATAAATATATATTATATTATATACGTATATTATATATAATTATATATTATATATACTTATTATATATATATATATAATAGTATTATTTATATACTATATATATATATTAATTATATATACTATTAATTAGTATATATATATATGTATATATATATATATATTATTATTATATATCTATTATATCTATATATATATATATATAACACAATGATCATATTTATATATTATATCTTACTAAATTATGTATAAAAATGATATATATTGATAGCTCTAATATTCTATAAAAATCATTTATATTTATAAAATCTATATTTTACTATAATATAATATCATATAATATATATACTATTAATATAAATATATATTTATATATATTATAATATACTCTTAATAATATTTTAGTATTAATCTATAACATATATACTATACAACGTATATTTTACTTATAATTTCTATATACTTATAATATTATAATACTTTAATTAATTACATTATTAATATAATATATTATATATATCTGTATATTAATATCTATATTATATTTATCATAATTATAATAATATCATTATTCTATTTTCTTATAAATAATATTTATATTTAATACTAATGTTTATCATTTTTATAATATATAATGACGCTAAGCTGATGGGTTCAATTGGAGCCCGAGTCTGTTTGATTAATTGTCCGGTAGCCTTAGAATGTATATCTGCAGTGTGGCGCTGAGTTATGTCCAAGCAAATGTTGTTGACTGTTGAAGTTGTCAGAAATTTGAGGTTGGAAAGAGAGAGTATAATGATGAAGAAGTCCAGTAAGTAATGGTTCCGAAAATGGTTATCGCCTGTTAATGAAATTGCTGATGTGATGAAGGAATCGCCCGGACTTGAAGCAAAAGTTGTTGAAGCTTTATAATTCGGAATGTGATGGACCAGAGAGACGAGCAGTTAAGATGAAAGTATAATAAACTTATTTTCAGAATTTCATTTACTTATTTAGGGGAGTCTGTAGTAAAAGAGCTGAGGAACGGTAAGAGACCTTTGCTAATCGTCATGTTAAATGCCAGATTCTTCCGCATGAAATTAGGGAAATGAGAGGAACAGTTCCAAATGAAGATTATGATAATTGTGTAATTTAGAAAGTTTGTTGCCATGGGGCTAAATGAGATTTCCTTAAGTAATTTAATTATTAGACTGTTTTCCCTGTTTAACGACAATAATTCGAATTAAACATCTTTTCCGACGAATTCCCTTCGTCTAGCTATATTTTGGTGTTTATATTCTTTCAAAATGTGACCACCTTGGAGTCACTAATTTCCTTTCTTTTTATTACCAGCTGCATGCTTTTAATGAATGTC
This sequence comes from Trachelipus rathkii, assembly GCA_015478945.1. NCBI lineage: Eukaryota > Metazoa > Arthropoda > Malacostraca > Isopoda > Trachelipodidae > Trachelipus > Trachelipus rathkii. The sequence goes on from JABUQX010022977.1 coordinate 56,651, forward strand.
GTTCGTGTATGGAAGTAAATTTGGCCGGTAGCTAGAATGGAAACTTAACTTCTCTTGAATAAGTGGAAGTCTAATGCTTGTCATCTTAACTGAATTTCTGCTAGATCTGAAAAGTGAAATTATGACCATATTTAGCTTTTCATTTTATCCTTTTGTTATGTATACACGTCCTTCTTCTAATCTTCTTATTCTTGTCATACCTAACTGATTCGAATATTTGTGTTAAGAATTTTATGATTTGGTATTGTTTCTTGTCTTGTGTTCTTTCGAATACTATTAATGGAATGGTCAACTAATGTAAGTAATGATATATACAAGTCGTAGAAGTGTGATTTTGATATTTTTAGAAAGGTTTTTTTATATTTCGTTCTTATATTACCGCATTGAAAGGGGCGGTGCGATATTTATAGTATACAATCTTTCTTAATAATCCACTTTAATTCATTAATCCTTAATGTCAATTAAGAATCGAATTACCTGGTACTGCTGTAATGACTCTGCAAGTGTAAACTCACGGAATTAGTCTTACATTCGGATCATTTGAATAACTATTAATTACCTTTTCGTTGTGTAAGTTACAGCTAGGCTTGTCTGTCAATTTATAATTTTGAATTGTCCTCCAATAAGTAAGTTTTGTTAAATTTGTTGGAAATTTTTGTGTGTATTTCTGTGAGTTCTCTCACACTGAGTTAACAGAGCGGTAATGATCCTCAATCTAAGTATAAATACAAAGTACTGATATAGAAAAGTATTTATATTGCATATTTTTTTGAAAATATAGTTTTTTGTTGTTAGCAGAACACTAGGGGTGTTCTTCGGTAAATTGCAATACTTGAATTATATATAATATATACTTTTGGAAGTATAACAAGCTAAGTTTATTATCTTGCGGATGAGAGGCAGGATGCTAAATTAGAAATATTTTGGATTTTTAGTGGTTATCGAACATATAAAATGTCTATTTCCTCCTGAAGTACAATAAATATTCGTTAGAAATAAAGTGATTTTTAGTTATATTTTTTTACAGAAAGGTTTTTGTTAGATGAGGATATCACTAGTTAGTATAATTGTTCTATTATTAATTTATAAAATAGCTTTTATAACTTTTATGATATAGTAGTAATCCAAGGAATATCGTCATAAGATTATGTTAAGCATGTGTACCATTATCTGAAATGTTTTTCAAACCCCTAAATTTTTGTGATTTTGTTATGGTCACGGGTCGAACATATAAAATGCGATATTCCTCCTGAAATACCAAGTCGCACTAGAAAAAGCTAATTCTTGACCCTATATTCACTCCTGTGTTAGCAAAGTTCCTTATGTGCTGCGATCCGGCCCAGAGTTGCCTTTCACCATTGTAGAGGCCATGTGCTCTATCGTAACTAATTTAAGTCTGAGATAATAGCGTAAGTCTAATAAACTTTAATATGGTGTTCTATAGACGTTCGTCTAACTTATTCTTCGTCAGAATCTGAATGGTCTGTGCTGTATATCAGATTTCGAAAGTGTGTGCTTGAATATTGTGATGAGGCCGGTAGCGAACATTAATTAAATGCTAATCCTCCTTAGATATATTAATAGTTCGAATATAAAGTAATTTTGAATTTTAGAAAAGTTATTTTGTAGTGGAGTACAACCATCAGTTAGTGTGTAACTTACGGATTTGTTAAATAGACTGTAATAATATATTAAAATCTTTTGAATAAATCATATATATCAATAGTAACAGGTCTTATAATTATTTTTGGTTCAAATATTTGTTAATATTTTTGTGTATAATAATTTTGGAATTTTGTGGCTTGAAATACATTAATAAAATTGAAGTCAATATTTCCTTCCTGATAATTTACTAATTTCCTTCAGAAAGTTGAATTTTTGGAGTTATTTGTAGAAAGGCTTTTGTAGTGAGGAACACTAACTGTCTTCGATTTGTAATAGGCTATTACGGTTATACTTTTGGGTATAAGTAAACAAGGTTCTTTAATTTAATATATTTTTTGTATCAAATTGTATGGAAAATTTGAATTTCTTGGATTAGTGTAATAAAGTATTCGAATCACTTATATATAATTAGCTATCCTCCTGGTAATAAAATACAAAAGTCGTAGTAAAAGTATTTTGATTAATTTTTAGAAAGGTTTTTGTGTGAGAAACAAACTAGTAATGTGATCTTTTCGATTTGTAATAGCGTAATTAATAAGTTGGTGCTCAGGAACCTCATTATCTTCTTGAATTTATTTTAGTTCAGATTATGTATTAAAATTGTAAAAATTTTGGTAAATATTAAATTTGTTCTTAATAAATCTAAAACATATAATAATGGGCTACTTCCTCGAAAATACAAGTTCATAAAAAAGTGGATTTTGATTACTTTTGTACGAAACGGTTTTGGTGAGGATTTGCAATTAGCTTCATACTTTTGGAGTAAACAGGTTCTTAAATTTATTTTTTGTTCAAAAATGTTGAAATTTGTAAATTGTTTGGTAATTAAATAAAAATAAAATTATAAATGGCATCATTCCTCCTGAAATAAAAGTCATAGAATAAAAGTTGACATTTTTTGATAAATTTTCTCAGAAAGGTTTTTGGTTGTCTGAAATATGGAACAACGTTACGAAAGTGTCTTCTGATGCTAAATTCTAGTGGTTATTGAATATCCTATCCTAATTTTCATTACTACTTAATTGGGATGAACAGTTCTTGAATTATCTTTTGTTCAAAATGTCGGAAATTTGTAAATTTTTGGATTTTTGGTGTAAAGTGACTGTCAGCAGAAACTTTTAATAGTGTGAGAGAGATATAATTGGTGGGAACTAATATATACTTTCATAGGTGTTTTTGTAATCCTCCTTTTTTTAAAAATATCAATTCGAATTAGATGAAAGTAGATTGTGTAAGATAGTTGTGTGAAAAATGCTCTTGTCTGCTGGACGCGAAGTGTCTGAATCGGATGTCTGCAGATGAAATTTTAGTGTAATTAGACTTTTTAATCTATTCCTTGCATTTAGAACGTGTGGAAGTAAATCAGGAGGACAAGTAACAAAGTCTAAATTATTTTAGAGCGTCAAAAAATTTGGAAATTTGAAAAGATACCATTGATTAGAGATTTCATCTGGTGAAGCGAACAGTAGAAATTAAATTGGCTATTCCTCCTGAAATACAAGTCGTCAGGATAAAGACAAAATGAATTGACTATGTAATATATAGGAAAGTTGATTATTGAATGAAGAGGAGGAACACTAGGGCTGTCATCTCGATTTGTATGAGAGAGCTGATTAAATAGACTAATATTGGGAGCATTGAAACAAGTTCAATTTTTAAAACTGATATGGTTTGATGTAACCAGTAATGAGTGGAGAAGTTTTAGTGTATGTAGTATGGTTGAATGAATTATGCGTGTTGATCCAAATACAGTATTTTAAAGAAGTGGCTATATCCTCTCAATGAAAATACAAGTCATTAAGAATATAAAGTGATTTTAAATGATTATTCAATAGTAGTCTTTTATTTTTCTGAGATCTACTTATTTAATATATTACTTATTATATTGTTGTGCGAGGTAGCTACTAATGAAGAATATAGTTTTGAAAACTTTTTTGTCAGCCAACCTATATTAGGTATTATAGAAGGAATAAATTTAGATAAGACATATGAAAACAGATTTTTGTGAAGTTTTCGAACATAATATAAAAAATGGCTATTTCCTCACTGATAAAAATACAAGTTCAATATAATAAGTGGGATTTTGATATTTTTGATAAGAAAGTTTTTGTGAGAATGTAGGGAGAGCACGTGACCGGTCGTCTCGGATATTTTTGTTAAAGCTATGTAATAATCAATTTTTTAATTAACATTTTTGGAGTTAAAACAGATGTAATAATATGACTTTATATAATTTAATTTATTTTAAGTTCATAAATTATTGTGGGTAGATAAATTATTAGATAATATAAAGTGAGGTATTGTTAAGTAGGATATCGTAACATATAGAATGGCTATCCTGCCTCCTGAAATGATCAAGAGTCTCCCAGTTTAAGAAAAGTGTATGTGTTATTTTCTTCGAAAAGCTCTTTGTGGTGGACCGAGAAATGAACTTCAGGAATGTGATTAATTTCCGTTGTATATTTGCAAATATATAACTGTCTATAATTTTGGAGTAAACAGGTTCTATAATATAGTGATTTGTCATATATATGTAGGATAAGAGTCTTGGGATAAATTATTATGGTTTAATCTTATGTGTTGATCTTTCTTTAGAATAATTTATTCTGAAATTACATTTATCATAAATACTGGTTCCAAATTATTCCTCCTGCATAAAATACAATTCAGCGTTATTAAGTAAAAAAGATTTTAATCTATTTTGAATAGAAAGTTTTTGTGTGAGGAACTACTAATTAGGGTTTATTACAAATGAGATTAAATTTGTAAAATATCCTGTTTAATATTACTTATTGGTCTTAAATATTATATAATAAATTAATAAATTGTCATAAATTAATTAATTTGTAACCAATAATGTATAGAAATAATTGATATAAAATATCTTGCGTGAGCTACATTTTTGTTGCGTTCGAAGCATACTAAATAAAGTCTATTCCTCACTTAAATACAAGTCGTAAATAGAAACAGTGATATTTTTATTAATTTTTCATTAGATATGTATTGAGTTGGAGGAATACTAGGGTGTCTTTGGATATTTAATAGCTGTTTAATATGGTGAATTTTGGTAAATAATATTAATATACTGTTTCAGGCTTTTATTTCTTCCCTTTATGATGTAATAGAGATTTGTAGGGTTATACAAACGAATTTCGAACATATATAATAAATTTCTTGTTGTTATGGACTCACAGAAGATAAAAGAGAAAGGAATAGCTTTCAGATAAGGCTCTTTGCTGACTTTGAGAGGAATACTAATGGGTATTCGTGAATATGTTTAAAGAGCTGTCTATTACAAATATTTTAAGGAGTAAGTGTTTAAATTAAAATTTAATAATTTATCAATAATTCCCAAATATATGAAATTTTTCTTTTGCGTATACATGTGAAAACTGTCTTTCCTCCAAGATAAATACAAGTTTGCGAATCTAGTAAATAATAATTAAGTCTTTGATATTTTTAGAAAGTTTAATTTGTGTGAGGAACACTAGTGAAGTGTACTTCGGATATTTGTAAATAGCTGTTATATTACTTCTTGGATTACTAAGAAAGTGAAAAATCTGGATTAATCATCTATATGTGTCATAAAAAGTATTGAATATATTGTAAAATTTTTGAAGATTTTTTGAATTAAAAGTTCGAACATATAAATGCCTATTCCTCCTGAAATACAAGTCGTTGAAAAGAAGTGATTCTTATATTTTTAGAAAGGTTTAATTTGTTGTTGAGTCTGAACACGATTAGCTAATAGGTGTCTTTGGTGATTTAATGTTAATAGCTGTATATACTTTTTGGATACATATAATCAAAATATAAATATAATAAATGTAGCTAACAGTTTAAATTGACTGCATCTAATTTAATTTTACGATCAAAAATCGTTGAAATTTTAAAGACCACTCTTTATATGAACTTAAAAAATTTTAATGTGTGGTAATCGAACATTAATATTAACAGGCTATATCCTCCGAAATACATAGTACGTGAATATAATAAAAATAGATTTGATAAAAATTGTTGGCTAAAATTAAATCAACAAAATAATAACGGTTCTATCGATTTGTAAATAGCTGTTATTATTAACTTTTGTGTAATTATATATATAAGTAACAGGTTCTTAATATTATTTGTACAATAAAATTGTAATAAATTTTACCAAAATTTTCGATGAATTAATTGTATTAATTCACATACCATAGAAAAGGTCATCACTCCTTTCCTGTAATTATCAAGTCGATATAAAGTAAGAGTCTGTGCCATCTCTATTCATTCCTTCCTATGAAAGCGTTTTTGTTATATTATGGTGTCTTCGATGTGTCTAAATAATCATATGTTATTACCTTTTGTTATAAGCTATATGTTAAATTAAACAGGTTCTTAATTTATTTTTTGTTACAAAATAAATAAAATGCCTTGAAA
>JABUQX010022978.1:0-12500 GCA_015478945.1 Trachelipus rathkii
GGATGTTACGTTTTGTAAAATGTAGTACTTTACTGTTTTAAGTCTGAAAAGTTTGGTTAAAATGTTGTGGTTTATTTGTATTAATGGGTGTAGTTGTCAGTTGGTATCATTTATGAAACTCCTTAGCATCAAACAGCTATGTTATGTTAGCTTATATTAATGTAAAACGTTACGCTATGCTTTTATACTCGATGTTATGTATATTTAAAGACGCTTTATTTTTGTGTTATGTTTCGTTAAAACTTTATGTTTACAGTTATTCGTTTGTCTGTATGATATGGACAAGGTTTACTGATTAATCCTTGTTAAATTTACTGTGTCAATGTATAATTAATCGTTCTAATGTTAGTAGATATCCCTGAAAAAGTAATTAATAGGTTACTTTGTTGCAGTGTATTAGTTACTTTACAGTGTTAGTGTGAATCTTTTGTTAAAGTTCAACACTTTTTCTTGCGGCTTATTAGAGCTTGTGTGATGTTGTTTTGTCGTGTACGATTATTGTTCTGCTAGTTCATATGAGTGATGCATTTTAGCTTCTTTTAATGTGTAAAACTGTTTATCGGTTGTAGCCAAGTTTATTATTGTGTTTCGATGGTGTTAGGTAATAAGGAAACTCATCCTGAGCTATCTATTGTTGTTGTTGAATTAGGCTTAACGAGAAAAATATATCCATTGAGCCGCCTAATGCCCCTTTCGTCATTCGAGACGTCGTATTCTTGTTTATTCTTTGATGGGTTTAAAGACAAGAGTCGTTCATTACATTTAAGGTTTGTTTTATACACTATTTTCTTTCAGTAGATACGTTTCGCAGTGGTGATTAACGATGACAGTCTCCCTCCATCTCCTACGCCTTGTTGTTATACTCACGAGGAGTCTTCGTTATTCCAAACGATGTGTCATTTATATTTAATCGTAAAACCGAAATGGCGACTGCTATCAACTTGCTCATTATTCCTGTCTAGAGGTCAAATATTAAGTATTGGCAATCCACTTTAATGCAAATGTTAGAGATATAAAAATCGCATTTCATGCTTTAGAGTTGGTATTTTCTGGAAAGGGTGACGGAGTCTAAAAAGAGATAATGTTATTTGAGGTAAGGTTATGATTAATTTTTGTTAAATACTTACTATGATTAAGTGAAAAAAAACTTTGTTTACCGTTTGCATATATTGCGTTGGTCCCTTTATTGATTGATTCAGTCAATGTATGAACATTTTTGATAAAGTGTTACTGTGTCAATGTAAGATTAACGTTAATATGTTAGAGATATGCTTCGAAAAAGTATGAAACAGTGTTAACGTAATTGTATGTAAAGTTAGTTTACTTTACTGATATTAAGTGTGGAACTTTGTAATGTGTAACAGTTTTATTTAGGTGCGTAAGATGTGTTAGGTTCGTTTGTACATTAAATTTTCCTAGTTCATCATGATGCTCATGCGATGTTAGCTGTTATTGAATCTCGTTTATTGAAAAATGTTTGTTCGTAGCATATTATTCGCTGATTTATGTAAATGTAGAGATGCTGAACTCAATGGAACTGGTGTGGTTTAACTGTAACAGTTTTTATTCGTTGTAAGTCTGTGTTTGGTTTGTCCTTTGTGCATTATTTTCTTAGTTCATGCGTTACGCTATGTTTAGTTTTTATTGATGTGTGAAACTTATTATGTTAGAGGGTATATTCGTGTCAGTATAATTAACCCAATCTTGTGAGAAATTTTCGAGTTAAATGTACTGTGTTAGTGTAAGATTAAGTTTAATAATGCTAAGAGTTATGCTGAAAAAGTAAGATTAGTACGTTTTTTCAATACCATGTTAGGTTGCTTTACTGGTGTTAAGTGTGGAACTTGTAATGTTAAAGTTTATATCTCGTGTTTCAAGTCGTGAATAGGTTTCGGTCTTTGACATTTTTTCCTAGTTTCATGTAAGCGATCTGACTTATTGATGTGGAAACTTTGTTACGTTAGCATTACTTCGCTGCTCTGTATAATAATTAACCAAAATGTTGTGATAAATTTTTAGTTAAAAATATTAATTTTTTAGGGGGTGGGTCCCCTTCAGTAGGATCTCGGGGTACGTAAATCTCGTCTACGATACAGCATTACGTCATCATTAGACAATCCCTCAAAATTTAACCCTATATCATAATCTTCTCTAACTATCTGTGTATATATATATATATAATAATATTATATAAATATATATATATTATATATTATAATATATAATATATATATATATATATATAAATATATAATATATATATATATATTATATATATATATATATTTGGACTCAAAGGCTGAGGCCGGAGCCGGAGCCAGAGTGAGTAAAAAAACGATTCTTACAGAATCGTTCTTCGAACTCAGATACATCCCTTCTGGGAATTCGAATCTCGTATAATAATAATAATAATCATATGTTTTGTGTGTTGTGTGTGTGTAGGTGTGGCGTGCGCGCTCGCGCCTACGAATCTCGCGTCGAGAACGAGATTACGTCTACTCTCGTAGCCTAACGCTGATTTAGACCTTAACCATCTTGCCTCTCAGATCCGCAATGAATAAGTTACGCTGTTTGGATGTTATGTTAGTTACTTACTGTGTTAATGTAAACTTGTGAAGGTTAACCATTTATCCTGTTTAAGATGGGCTAGTTTGGTCGTTCTGTGGTATTAATTCATAGTTCATTATATCTAAGTAAGCTTTATTAATGTGAAAACTTTGTTACGTCATGCATATATTGTTTGATCTTTGTATAAAGAAACTTGATTTTTATGTATGTTTATCCGAATGATATCGAAATTGTTGAATCAATCGACAATAAGTCAAAGGATGGACAGGGGGTGACAGGATAGGTGGTGGATGGTGTTTGATTTACTGATTTGTTTAAGGGTATGTAAAAACGTAAAATCTTGTAAGTTATAAACAAAAAGAATAGAAAATTTTTATTATTTATTTATTTATTACTTATTTGTTTATATTTTATTTTTCTTGATGGCTCTGAAACGCATTTTTCGAAATCCTAGATCCAATTAACATAATATAAAGCACACCAATATTGTTGTTATATACGAATGTTTATTAACTCGCACCTGCATCAGCTCCAGCACCTGGTGCGTGAGCCAACTCCTCAATTCCAATACACGAACTCCTTCTAGAAATACACTATGAATCGTCTCTGACCAAACTTTGCAGCCCTTCTACGTCAAAATTTAATTTTTTTTTAGGGGTGGTCCCCTTCGGGAGACCCATGGGGACCGTAACATCGTCCATGACTAGGGTACCTCCCCATCTAACACCCCCCAAATTTTATCACGATACGATAGACTCCATAACCTTATATAGATCATATGTCGGACCAGAGGCGCGGTGCGGAGCAGTGCCGGACCGTTTGCAGCTGCAGTGCAGTGCCGGACTTCGGAAGTCGCTTGAAGCAGGCGCAGAAGGGGTTAAAAACACTCAGAAGTGAATATCCCTTGGATCACTTCTTCGAACAACTACATAAATAGATAATAATAGGCTATTGTATGTGTAGGTCGCGCGCGCTCAGTCTGTGGTGACACGCAGCTGACAGTATCTCGTCTGCGACGAGATTACGTCATCACAATCGAACTTACACTCTAGTTAAGCCTAAATAAACCTCTCATATCTCAGATAACGCAACAAAGTGAGGAATAATTCAGTAAAAAACCTCGGGCGACCCCCCTCTATATACATCCTACAAACTGACTTGAAATTTACACGGTTTTGAGCTTAACACATACATAGATTATATTCCGAGTTTTCAGACCTACAGCTCTTATACTTTTTGAGAAAAAGCTGTAGGCGGCCAAAAAAACTGGCGCATCACTACTTATATATATATTATATATATATATATTATATAATATATATACATATACATATATAAATATATATAATATATTATATATAGTATAATATATATATATATATATTAATATATAATATATATATAGGATCACCGGATCTCCGGCTTCCGCTCGCTCAGGCGAGTTCCCGGCCCTTTTTAAAGATCTTCCGCTTCCGGCCGCAGAACCACTAAGTCCCTCCGGCTTCCTGTCTCCCGGCCGGAGACTTATAGTTTTGATAAAGTAGTTTTTTGAAATAAAAAATATTTTAATTGAATGAAAAGTAATAATGAACATTACACTGAAGTAAATTTTATTTAGAGAACTGATTCATAGCAAAATGTGTAAAAAGAAATATCTTAATATTTTTTGTTGTTGTTAGTGGATAATATTAGGTCAAACTAATAACTAATAATATAACTATAATAATATATTCATAATAGAATACTTCCCTATATGACACCATCTACTAAATTGACTAATATCATTTGTAAAGCAACTGAAAACAGGGTTTGATATCCAAAATGACTACCCCTAACAAAAAATACACTTCTGATAAATCTAGCTTTAAAAATGAAATACAAATAGGTAAATGAAATTTGTAAAAGAACTTTTAAACTGCATGCCATATCTGACCAAAAGACTAAAAAAGATTAATGATATACTATTCCCCTTAATCTAAATTTGAAAGAATTTTTAAGTTTTAAAACAAACTAACATTTGAAACTATAATATATACTATTATATATATATATATTATAGTATATAATATTAGTTATATATATACTATATATTATATATATATATATATATATGATAATTATTATATCATATTATATATTTATATAAATATACTATATAATAGATATATATATATATATTATATATATAATATTAATATATATATATAGTATACTTATACTATAAGTACTATGTCCACTTTATCGATACTGTTGAGAGTATCAACAATAATTTTTAGAAAATTAAATTATACTGTTCAAACACAACAGTCAGTGAATAGAAAAGTTAAAAATAGGCTTATGCATTGTTATTTTAGGGTAACCATTCTCTAATATTTAAAATCAAAATTGCTTTTAAATTCATGATGAGAAACCAGAAGTTGAATCAGTCTAGTGGGATGACAGACAATTCCTTTTACTTCTAAATATAACTGCTTGGCTAACATTCTCATCGTCTTAAATACACTTGAAGGGAGCAGAGAGGATATTTCCTACCTAATTCAGAAAATGCAATCAGGATAAAGAGTTTTTCTTTCTTTCCACCATAACTGGATCAACATCTGATTTTCGTTCCATAAGTGGTTCTGCAAAATATTTATCCACAGTAGTTTGAATAGTATTTTCTAATTCATGCGTTTTCTCTCAACTGCTGCTGTCTTACGTTTGGCATTTTAATTCTTTTTCTCCCTTTGTCAGTTCCACTTGTCTTGATTTAATCTGTAATTTCTTCATTTCTTCTGACAATTTCTTTTGTAGCATTCATCAAAAGCCACTTCCCAGAAAATTTGAATGTGTTTTCCCTTGCTCATATCTGCCGTTTCTTTTCGTTCTTCTCATGTGAATCTGTATCAGAACTGACTCATTTTGATCATCATTCTTGTTCATCAAGAATCTGAACTTAAAGTAAAATTTCGTTTAACTTTTAATAGAAAGTTTTATATTCTCTTTGGCAGTAAATTTTAATTTATAATTCTGATTAATAATATCAACAAGGGAGCTAATTTGTAGTGTGGATTAAGAACTGTTGCACAGTACAAAAGTTTTCTTCTCCTTAAATGTCAAAACGTTCAGGCAACAAAAATTTTAAATAGTTCATTCATTCATAGTTTTTTACACCGCTTATCCTTCCAAGTTTTTTGTCAAAATGCATTACTGCAGGTTATTATACAAGAGATAATTCTACAATCACATCATCACTCGCTCTTTTAGTTAATTCTCAAAATTGTTTGTAGCAATCTAATTTATTTCTCCATTGCTTCCAGTGTTTGCATTTAAATTCTAAATTGTTTTTCCGAATTTGAAGAATATATAGCAATTGCAATTTTTTTTGCTCTATGATCCTTGCAGCATATAATATGATGATTCCATCTTGTTTCCACATCTTTGATATAAAGCTTGTTGTATTTGCAATTTTTGAGATCTTTGAATTTCAGCTTAACTTAGTTTGAGCAATTGTGGATCTTCTAAACTACCTAGCAATTTTCCTACTATAAAGTAATTATAATCTTAATTGAATTTTTTGAAGAAAAATGCATCATGTATTACTTACTACCTGTAAGGAAATGAATAAAACATGTCTCATTTTATAACAACGCTGTCGCACATCATACTTTTGAATGTTGTCATTATCTTTAGGAACAAACATGAAATATTTTCTTTTCAAATCCAGCTCTTAAGTATTTCTCACTTTTTAGACATAGTATTCTGCTGATGGAGAACACTAAAAACTACTGATTGTAATGTTTCACTCCTCTTCGAAAATCTTTATCAGTCCAAAGCCTGACATACTTATAAACAGCTTTCATTGTTATAATTGAGCAAAGTCAAAATATCTGATTTTATATGATATTGTTTGAATTTCCTTGCAGCTGAAGTGGTTATTTTGTCTTTACCATTTTATATATTGTGTGGATAATCTCTTCTGAAAAGTACCTCCTTGATGGAATATAATATTGTGGACATACGTGATTTATTATTCTCTTAAATCCAATGTCTTCTAACATAAAAGAAATGGCAGATTGTTCCACAGCAATCATCTTCCTCCATATTTTGAAATGAATTTATGTGCTTTTTCTATCATTGAATGTCCGCAAATCTTTGTTTTCTCAGTTATTTCAAACAGTTTTAGGCTGAAAGAAATCTCTTTTAATAGGTAGAAGTTGATGAATATGGCGCATATGATCATCATCTGCTGTGCTCTGTGAATATCATTTTTCCTTTCGGCTCACCTTTCCTCTTGAAGATTCAGATATTTCATTTATCTTCAAATATGTGGTTTTATGTTTCTTTTCAAGGTGATCTCCAGTAAAGGTTTTGTCTATAATATTTTTGAACCTTTCTTTGGGTTTCCCTTGATAGTAACGTATTCCCAGTAGCGCACAAAAGACACCCAGCTTTACTATTAATCGCTTACCTTAATCTTAAAGTAATCCCACACTAAAGAAGACATAATATCCAGAATGAAAATTAATTACAGATTTTTATTAATATTTCAGATAAAATCTGTAAAATAAAATAATAAATTATATTATATACTATATATATAATTAATATATATATATAATATTATATATATATTATTATATATATATAATATATATATATTATTTATATATATATATAATATATATATTAAATATAAAATATATATATATATATTATTATAATGATATATTAATATATATATATAGTATATAGTATATATATATATATATATCATATATATATATATATATATTTATATATATATATATATAATATATACCGTATATATATAGAAGGTAAAGTATATATGGAAATTTCATTCTCCGGCCGGAGACTCCGGCCTCCGGCCGGAATTAAGAAATTTTATTCTCCGTGCCTGCCGGCCGTCCGGCCAAAAATTACTGCTCCGGTGCAATCTCTAATATATATATATATAATACTATATACCGCACCAAACCGCTTTTAATTAAAAATCCATCTGAATGACCGAATCATTCGACAGTGGATTATCTTCTGGTCGAACTGTTCGAATCTGGGCAGAAAAAACTTTCTTCTACTTTTCCCACGTGAATGTCTTATTTGTTTATATATATATATATCAATATATATATATATATATTAGTATATATATATATATTATATATACTATATATTAATATATATATATATTTATATATATATATATATATATATAATATATTATATAGATTTTATTTTATATTTATATATATACTATAAATATATATATATAATTATATAGATATATATATAATATATATATATATATTATATATATTATATATAATATATATATATATATATATATATAGATTTATTAAATATATATATATATATAATATATATATGTTATAGATATATATATATATATATATATATAATATATATATATATATATATATATATATAATAATATATAATATATATATATTTATATCATTTTATATATATATATTATATATATTATAATATATATATATATATATATATATATATATATATATATATATAGTATATATATATATATATATATAATATATATATATATATATATATATAGGTATATATATAATTATATTTAGTATAGATATATATAGTAGGTTATATATATATATATATATATTATATATATTAATATATATATATATATAATAATATATATTATATATAATAATAAATATTATATTATAGATATATATTAATTATATAGTACTAGTATACTATATAACAATTTCCTTTGGCAAGCGAATAAAAGTAAAGCAGAGTTGAATGACTAAGCAGCTTCTTGTATTGTTTTATGTTCGACTTTAAGCTTTTAATTAGCTTCGGCATATAAAGTTTCTATTAAATTTCTGTGCATTCATTTCAGAGAATTTTTATTTTAATTACTGAATAGCATTCTAACAAAAATAAAATAACATTTAAGAGTTTAGAGTTTAGTCACCAGTTAAATGAACTTTAAGTTGTATATATATAATGATATAGAGTAATATATATATATACTATATCAGTACTAATATTTAATACTATCAGTCAGATTTATATATATAATATATAGTATATATATTAATATATATATATATATATATTATACCTATATATATATATATTATAATATATATATATGAGTTATATATATATTATATATATATATATATATATTATATAAAATATATATAAATATATATTAGTATATAGTACGTAGTTTTGCTTGCATTAATTCCCATTTTTTCCTTACCGTATTATATTCATTTTATCAATTCTTTTTTATATCGTATGTAAAATCTCTGTTGGCTATATTCTTCCTTTTCCTTGCACTTCTATAGTAGTAGCGGCGATAAAATGGCGTTCTGGTCAGTTCGAGTATAAGAATATGTGAGTTTAACAACTTTGAAAGGCTGTAACTTTTTTTTTCCTAAAGACGTCAGTCATTTTCGTTTTTTTATTCTTTATTATTATTTTCTTAGTCTATCCTGTGATTTTTATAAAAATCAGGGTTGAAGACGCTCTTGACTACTTTTACCATAATATATATATATATATAAATAATATTAATATATATATATATAAGTGATATATATATATATAATATATATATATATATAATATATATATATAAACAATTTATAATATATAATTATATATATATTATATATACTCTATATATTTATATATATATATATATATATATATATATATATATTTGGACTCATTACAATAAAACGTGACCACATTTTTGGATTTCTGTGCTGCTGAATGTTCTTTGATTTCATTAGAAATTTTCATACTACATAAGTAGGAGGGACCCATCAGAGTGTAGGCAGTACACATCAGAGATGATTTTCACCAACATAGAGGCGTATTTTTCATTTTCGCTCTTTTCATCAAAAACCTTTAAATGTTGGATTAACACTTTTTGCTCTTGAAGTATCCTTCGCAGGAATAACAACAAAATGTTTTTAATCTTCAGAACGTAATATTTGTATTTCACAGCAGAATCATTCAAAATGTATTCTCGGTAACACTAAAAATTCTTTTCTCCGTCGAAAATGAAATAACCTTTCCTCATCCTTTTCTTCACCTTTTCTGACATTTTTTTTTTATGACCCAATCTTTATTTCTTCCTCTTTACCTTCTTTTGTTCTTTCCAATGGCACAATTGCTTTTATAGAAACTGAACTCTTTGCTCAAACCTTTGGCTATAACTCCACTTTAGATGATTCCCGAGCTATTCTTCTAACTCATTTTCCCAATAATGCAGTTTCTTCCAAAGTTGTGATTTTTGGACTCTCTAAGCTTAATTATAAGGTTAATGACCCTAATTATATTTCTTTCGAGGTCTTAAATCGTGTGCTCCAGAACTTACATCAAACCTTTTTTAACTGTTTCGTCACTGTATATCAATCTTTAAGCTTTTTCCGTGTTAGAAACATGCATTCACTCAGCCTCTACTAAAAAAGAGAAAGATCCTACACAACCACCTAACGATCGTTTTATCTCTTTTAACCTGTTTTCTTTCCAAAGTTTTCGAATTTATCCTTAACAGCAAGATTCGGATAGAACTTACGTCTTCTAATCTTTTCTCAGCTTAACATCCATTAGGAAATCTCGACTGGGGAACTTCTTTCCCTTCTCTCTTTTCCTTTTTCGTAAGCTTTAAGACATTGCGGTGAATCTTTTGATATTCCACTAAACATATTGAGAGTTTTCGACAGAATCTGGCATGAAGTTTTGAAGATAAACTTTCATTTTTCATCAACCTTCACTCTTCCGTTCGCTCTGCAACGTCCAATATAGACGGCCACCGTCCATTCTTTAAATTTAGCAAAAGTTGTGTTCCGCGAAGATCTTATTAATCTCCGACTCTTTTTTCTTTTTTTAACCTCTCAAATATAATCTTTAATCTGTCACTTTATTACCTCTCAAATCTTAAATGACGACTTTCATTTCATAACTCAATTCATTTTCAAAAACGTTCCCTTCAACTGCAAATATCTAATGCTAGGAGGGTTTCCTTGGGGCAACTGACCTCTGATCTTCTATTAGTTTTTATTTGGAGCAAAGAAAACATGGTTGTTTTCAATACTTCAAGAACTAAATTTATTCATCATTTGTTCAGCATAAAGTTACACAAAACTAAAACATTTTCAAAATCCCATAACACAAAAACCTTCATCAATTCTTAATAATATTGGCATTTCCTTTTCTCGTGATTATTCTTAAAAGGCCTAATTCTACTACTAAAATATTATAATGTTCTGAGGCACATTGATAGTTCTTTCACACCACTTCAATTACTTTCTCTTTACAGGGGTGTCGCTTTTTCTTATCTGGAGTATTCACCACATATCTGGTTTAGCTTCAATCATACAGCTCTTCTTGAAAGAATTCAGTCTAAGGATTTTTACCATATCAACTCTTCTATTGCCACTGATGCTCTCCAATCTCTTTCTGACCGTCAAACTGCTGCCACACCCTGTCAATTATATTGCTATTATAACGGACGCAACACTTGTGATCTCTGTATTCGCATATATATTCATTTGAAAAGAGCTAATGTGACTTGTTCATTCTCATCATTGCATTTTATGTATACTATTTGTGCATTCAAAAGTTTGTATGTGTACTTATGTCTTCGGGCATAATTAGATATCCTTGCATTTGAAAGTACTTTTACTTTATGCCTTTTATTTATTATTCTTTTACTTCATTGAAATGTTTTATATGTTTGTGCGCATTGTTAAATGCACACAAATATGTATACATTTGAATGATGGTTAGCTTTTTTATATCTTGTATAACTATTATTACATACTTTCTCACTCCGTTTTTAGCGTGGGTAGTAATGTAGTACTCCATTATAATTATTTGTAAAAATTTAAATTTATGTTCGAACTTGTGCTAAAATTTGCGCAAGCAAAATTTTAGCATAATCGAAGTGAAATAATATATAAACCCGCCTTGTCGAGATACTCACTCATAAAAAAATCACAAAACTCACTAATTGAGACTTACTACCTCTCCAAAAATCAATCACCCGAAAATAAGCCACCAAGAAATTCTAATCTCAGAGGGGAGGTAAACAGCCGGCTAAGTTACCGAGAAGCCAAATCTTCGACTCGCAAAGCTCAAGAACGAAAGTCGACGAGAAAGGGAGGTAAAACATCGGCTGAACACAAAAGACATCAAGAATTTGAAGAGAGAAAGAGTATCTCAGCAACGGGCAACTTTTATTACCTTCATGCTACATAAATACATCGTTCAAAATATGGATTTTTAAGCCCCATCATTATCTTATATAGGGACTTGCTCACAAAAGAAGACACCAACTTAGCAAGTTAGCCCTATAAATCCGTAGTTGAAAATCAGCGTATGCTGATAATCTTTAATTGTGTTCATAAAACGGGTATAAGTGTTGCTCTTAAAGAGAGTTTTCAATATATTTATATGCAAACCACCAAATGTATGGATAGAGTGCGCGTACCAAGCCCAGTATGATCATCAAAGCAAACTATCACATTCTCCTCTAAAACGGGTGTTCAAATGTATATTTTAGCAGTACAGTCAGTAGTTCTAAATGGAATATACATAGCTCTCAGAGACGTTGGTATATTACCTCAAACGTTCCTTTCGCTGGGCATAGTCAATTTGCGTAAGGTTCGAAAACAATCGCCCAGCCAATTTTCAATTACCATTCACAAGTCCATACATAAAATGAAGAACCGCCACTTCTTCCGTTGAGTAATCCATAGCTAGCGTTTGCCGAACACCGAAATTTTCCACACCACACGACATCGCAGTGGAACACTGGAATTATGTGCATCACCAAATGACCGCACAACGCACCGCACTGCACAGCACCCGAGTGAGGTGCGTCATTCAACAATTTTCCA
>JABUQX010022979.1:0-72500 GCA_015478945.1 Trachelipus rathkii
AAAAAAAAATAAATAAAAAAAACATTTGTGTTGTAAGAAAAATTTAAATTTATTAAAAGGGATGTGATTAAAAAGGGATTGGGAATAGTCAGAGATTCATATAAAATATTAAAGTATGTGTTTATAAAGGGAACATGAAATTCAAAATAGTTTTTAAAAAGTTGTGCCAGATGAATAGGTGAATTGCAACCTCATAGAAGAAATTTTCCACTTTTATCACTGGAAAGCAAGACTTTGGAACCGAAGGTGCGGAGCCACAGAGGTTTTGGAATGGATCAGGGCCGAAATGGAAACGATAGATGGATGATAGTCAGTTGGTTAGGCAGATGTATAGTGGTGAGTGTGCTGGGAATCGACCAGCTGGGAGACCGAACAAAAAGTGGATTGAGTCATTAAAGGAATGCCTAAAGGAGAGGAATGCTAGTTTGGCAGAGACAAGAAAAAAGGTACATAATAGGAGTGAATGGCCGGGTTTTGTGAGGGGATATTGTTGTGAGCCTTGCCCAAGGGATGAACCCTAGATTGACGAGATGCCACAGTGAAGGTCTGTCTCAGTTTCGTGAAACCCTAGGGTATATTTTTTTTCTAACTATAACGTATGTTCTCAATTAAGGGTAGTATAAGGCTTCTTTTTGACTCTGCGTCATATTCTTCTACTTCTTTTCTGTTCACGTGTATAACGCACCGTTTCGACGCGGTGGCCCAAGTGCTGGGGCAGGCTAGGAAGTAGATGAATGATTTTAATACTATGAGATATAATATATAATATAATATATAATAGTATATATATTATATATATCATATATATATATATATACTATAATAGTATATATATTATATATATATATATATATATATTTAATATATAGTAATATATATTAATAGTATATATATTATAGTATATATAGTTTATATACTATATATATACTATATATATATACTATATATATATATATATTATATATTATTATATATATATATTATTAACGAGCCAGTTAGCTGTAATATTCCAGAAGGTGTGATTCGAATTTAATTGCAACGAGTTTGGGGAATTTTGGCTCGTTGAAGCCAGAATTAGATATATGCACAAAGTGAACTGGAGTTCACCAAGTCCATATTCGTAGCTACTTTTCTTTCTCATTTTTCATTATCATTGAATTATTATTATTATTATTATTATTATTATTATTATTATTATTATTATTCATTATTTATTATTATTATTATTCATGTAATTTGTGAAAGTATATAGCTCAAGCCAATAAACAAAGAGAATGAAGTTTTACCTAAACCAATGATAAAAAAGATCTAAGTTGCCTTTCACACATTCTGCTCCATTATTACATTTGGCAAAGCCGTTGTTGCCAAGCCAATAGTAGGTGTGTACGCTTTTTTTGGGGCCTTAAAAGTGGGAAAATCGGTGCAACTCGGCCTGCTTACAGGTACACCAACGTACCTGTTGGTTCGGATCAAAGGAAGCCGCGTAGCAAGTGTAGTGAGGACTTGAAAATTTTGGCCTACGGCGGCCGCAGTTATTCTCGATTGATCAATGCTAAGACCATATAATATATTATATAATAATATATATATATTGATATATATATAGTATATATATATATAATATAATCATATATATATATATAATATATATAATAAATTATATACTATATAGTCTATAACAAATATATATATGATATATAATATTATATATTATAGTATATATATATATATCATATATATATATATTTATATATATATATATATATATATTAATATATATATACTATATATATTATATATATAGTATATATATATATATATATATATATAATAGTAATAAACTACCTTTTAACGTGCTTTATCCCTATGCAGGGGTAACACGGGGGAAACCACAGGAAATCGACTTTAAGGCTGGCTAATCCAAACCAGCGCCACCAGACCGTGTGCAGAGTCAGTTCGAGTTTTTAATTTTGCCCCAGGTAGATAAAACTCAAACTGCTACGCGAAGGATTTGAGCCAGCGTCCTCTCGTATGAGAGGCGGCGAATCAACCTCCTGCGCCACGAGGGCGATCCTATAATGTTATTATATATACTATATATTATATAACTATATATCGTATGATAGTTATTATGATATCATATAATATATATATATAGTATATATTATATATATAGTATATATATATATATATATATATTATATATTATATATATATAGTATATATATATATATAGTAGATATATATATATAATATATATATACTATACATATACTATACTATCAATACAACTTCAGCGACAGGAAAACACACACTCACGCCCAACTTTTATAAACAAACTCCTCAGAAGAAATTTAAACTACGCTTCCGCAGCATGGTTCCCAGCACTCTCAAAATGGCGATACAGCAAAATAAATTACAAATGTGCTCAAATACAACAGGCCTCAGATTATCACAGGCTTGCATAATAAATCCACACCCAATTCCACATTTACGACGATGAAGACTTCCATTCCTCCCCATCTCCACACACTTGGAATGGTGGGGACTCCAATTCTTATCAGAAAACACGTATAATTCCAATCCGCATCCCTTGTCACGCGAATTCTCTGCCCACCGCACCCGACAAAGACTAAAATCCGCCCCTTTCTTCAACAGCTCAATTCTATTACAACACATACAACATTAGATTTCCTGCCTCCCCCTCAGCAAATAGGTCATGGATTACAGCATATCCATACACATTTTAACCAGCACAATACCTGCTAAACCGTCCCAAATAATATTTTCTAAACACCGCCCGCTGCAAAACTCTCCCCTAGAGAAGAACGCTGTCCAGAAGAGGCCAAAGTCGACCTCGGCTCGGAAGGCCAGATTCAGGTCCCACCCGGGCTCATGCAATTATATAATACAGATTCAAACTAAGACAACATCACCCGTTACCTCTTGCGCTAAAATTCAATATTGCCTCAAGACAAACAATAGAGCACCTTCTTCTGAGGTGCCCGGCTCTCGAGCCTCCCCGCCACCGTTTTCTCTATAACCTCATTCCTTGACCTGTGGAATCGGCCCAGAGGCGGCAGCCGGATTCCGGACGCAGTGTGGCCCTCCAATTAACGTTGGCCAGGGGCAGAAGTAAGTAAAGTAAGTAAGAAGTATAATTAGTATGATTATATATATATAGTATATATATATATATATATATATTATATATTATTATATTATTGATATGATATATATATATATATATAGTATATGATATATATTATGATATATAATATATTATATTATATATATATATATATATATGATATATATATATAGTTATATATATATTATATATATAGTTATATATATGGTATGATATGATATAATATAGTATATATATATATATTATATATATTATATGATATATATAGTATATATATATATAATATATATATATATATATATAGTATATATATACTATATTATACATATCGTATATAATATATATATATAATATATATATTATATATCTATATATAGTATATATTAATATATATAAATAATATATATATTATTATAATATATAATTTATTATAGTATATATATATATATATACTATATATTATATATTAATAAGTTATATATAGTATATATAGTATATATATATATTATATATCATATATAGTATATATATATAGTATATATAATTAATAGATATATTATATATATAATATATATTATATATATACTATATATATATAGTATATTATATATATCATATATAATAAGTATAGATAGTATATATATATATATTATATATATATATATATATATATATATTATATATATATAATATATGATATATGTATTATATATATTGGGATATTATAATATATATATATATATATATATTGCGTCATATTCTTCTACTGTTTTTGTTTCCAGTGCATGTGATGTAGATTATGGTTATTTTATGTAGGTGAAATTTTGTGTGCAAGGGATATTTGGTCATTGATGATAAAGGAAAAAAATTATATTTAATTAAAATTTTAAATTCTTAAACCATTTTTGAAATTACTTTCATATGTTACAGACACTATGGGTTACCTGTTGATATTGTAGATTTAAGCACTGGTCAAGATCCTGCAAAATTAGTTGATTTTCTTCAAATGGTAAGGAGAGATTTATGGCTTTTAATTCCTTTTGCAAATTTTATAATTTGTATAGTTTATATTGTGTTTTAGTGTTCAAAGTAGACAGGACAGCCTTAATTTTTTGTCATTGATTGGTATGTTTTAAGATTACTTTCAATTTTCAGCTTCTATACTATTAAAATGTTTTTAAATATATTGTTGCAAAATATTAACAGTTTCTTGTTAATGTTAGGTTTATCAGTGTATTATTTTCATGTATGTAATTTTGTTTATTTCAGAAGTTTCAAAAAGAGGGTGAGGAAAATTCAGATAGTGAAGATGAAAGGTCTATACAGGATGAGAGCAGTCTTAGCGAATCCTAGTATTTATTAAGCTATTGTTTTTTAAATTGTTATGAAGTTATTTTTAAATGACATAAATATAATAATAAATTATAAATAAAATTAAATGCTTATAAATGTGTTTCAACTTTCAAGTTTATTATACTATTTGATTTTTTTTTTTAAGATTGTTACAATTTTTGATCTGCTTGTGGAACGTTAAATGGAAATCTTGATTTTAATTCCTCCTCTGAAGAAAATTAGAAATGTTGAAGCCATCTGAGCGCCAAATATGATTTTTTTTTTTTTTTTAAATAAAAAAAACATTTTTACATCCAAATTTGGGGAGTCTTGTGTTGGAGAAATCTAGAATTTAAAAAGAATAAGAGTTAAAAAAATTAAAAAAAAACAGGAGATTGATTCCCAAATAAGCCCTTCTTCATTTAAGTAACGATGGTTTGATGATGATCTGCTAAACTTGCTAATGTAAAAGTTGGAGCGAAAATGTTTAAAAGGAGGGAACTACAATATCTGTTGTCGTCATTTAAATTTGGTTGTTTCTAAGTAATTAGTATTGTCTCTTTTTTTTTATTTATAAAATATAAAATGACTAAAATCTTTCTAGCATTTCGAAAACATTTAAATATGTTAATTTCTTTATTTTAGGGAAGTGAATGAGAAAAATAACGAATAAAAATAAATATTAAGTAGAAGTGAAATGCTTGTCAGGTGGAATAAAGCAAGCAAGATATTAAGTACATAAATAGGAATGTAGATCGTAGTTAAATGTTTTTAATGTATATGATAAGTATGGTAGGAAGAGTGGTGGGTGCCCTGTTGTACGTGGATGATATGGTTTTGTGTGGCGAATTTGAAGAAACTTTGGCAGGGTGTTTAAAAGTAAATGTAGACAAGAGTAAGGTGAGGAGAGTTCTTAGTGTGAAACTATATTTGATGGTAAGCAGCTGGAACAAGTATCTGAATTTAAAAGGGAATGAATGATACAGAATGGAGTAGGAAATTCATGGGTAGTTGAAAAGTAACTGGTGCATTTAAATCTATGGAGTGTGCAAGGGAAGAACTTAAGTCTTGAGTGCGCCATGGTTCTCCATGACAGTATGTTGTTACCGGCGTTAATATATAGCAGCGAAACTTTGGTGTGGAATAAAAAGTATAGATCCAAGGTGGGGTCTTCTCAGATGGATAATCTAAGCGGCTTGTTAAGTGAGAAAAATTACAGGAATAAACGTGTTAAGGAGCTGTGTGATGTGAAGAAAGGCATGAATGAGAGTTTATTAAGATGGTTTGTTCAAGTGAAAAGGATGGATGATGGTTGGTTAAGCGGGTGTATAGAGTTGTTTGTTGGGAATCGACCGACTGGGAGACCGAAGAAAAAGTGAATTAAGTCTGTAAAAGGAATTTTCGTAAGGAAAGGAAAGAGAATTTTTCAAGCGAGAAGAATGGTGCAGGATTTTGTGAGAATGTGGGGTTGTGGGCTTAGGGTATAAACTCTTATATTGACGAGATGCCACAGTGGAGTCCTTCACGGTGTTGTGAAGCCCTAGGGTGAATTTTGGGCTGCCACGGGCTCGCACTTATTGACATGAGGTAGGGTTGACCAAAACGGAAAATTTCTGGGCTCGGCCAACCCTACTATGAGAGGAAAGTGTGTGTGGAGGAACTTTCCTTCCGATTTACGTTATATTCTTTTGCATAACTATCCCATTTCCGTATATGTTACGCTCTCTACCCCCATATACATTTTGCAATAATGACTATTGCGGCAAGAGAGATAAAAGATTCGAAAAGGGAGAAACAAAACGAAAAGGTATTTGTGATAACATCCATGGTATTTACAGTCTATTCATCGCCTATCTTGGTGAGGCGACGTAAAGTGTATCTGATTTTTTTTTCACATGAATTAACCGTTCTGTTATCCAGATGTTCATTGAAAACATCACAGAGATATAGTTACGTATACTATTCATGTCATGAAGAAGACAGCATTTTACAGGCTTACAGCTATTTTCTTCTTCTATGCTCTTGAATTTTTTACCTTAGGATGTGATCACTAATTCGCTTGTGATTTAAAAATGGGTTGGATTAATATATACTTGATTTAGGTGTTATCAAAGTTTACCCAATATAGGGTAAACTTTAGTATTATACTGTATAATAAATATGCATGTGATAGATAGTGGTTTGCTTGCAATTTTTTTAAAAAAAAAATTAGACAAAAATAAATGCTTTAGATATATAATAATTCGAGTATGCGTTTTATTATTATTTTAAATTTGTTTCGGTAGAGATCTTGCTATGAATAGCGATTGTTATATATATATAAAATAAAATTAGCTTATTTTGGCTGGGTGTTGGTAACTACCTTGTGTTGTAGATATTACCTGCTACCTGCATAGATTTCTCTTATTATAATTTCAATGTGATATATAAACTGAAATAGTATTTATGGTTGTGAGAGTTGGCACTTCA
The DNA here is from genome assembly GCA_015478945.1 of Trachelipus rathkii. Classification (NCBI taxonomy): domain Eukaryota; kingdom Metazoa; phylum Arthropoda; class Malacostraca; order Isopoda; family Trachelipodidae; genus Trachelipus; species Trachelipus rathkii. Next base: position 6,953 of record JABUQX010022979.1, read on the forward strand.
TTTACTTAGTCTTTATTACGCATCTAGACTATAGTGAAAATAGAACTGTCTCAAGGCCGAATTAAGTAAATACTTTTTTTTCGGATCACAAGAGAGGTTATATATATTATCTTATCTGATCTTATTGTACTCATCTATATCTTTACTAAATATATTTTCATAATGAATGTTACATCAAACATTATCCTTTAGTATACTGTGGGAACATCCCTGGACTCCTCTACTCCAATCATGGGGTTACCCTAATATACCTATATGAGAGACTCAGTATAAGATATTGGCGAATTATTAGTTTATAGGATAGTTCAACGCATGAAAGTTTTGAGAAAGTGATGTTTTATTGAACAATGGCAATAGCTATGCATCGATTCCAATAGGTTACTATTCAACTAAACTCAGTTATAGAGGAATATGAAAATATATAAGAATGATCTTGCAAAAGCTTAGATATAATAATGAACTTATTTGGTCTATACGCGTTAATCTGAAGATGGTCACTACCGCTCCTTTCTTTCTCATCAAAGCGGTTATTCTTTGTACAACCTACTTTGTTTCATAACGCTTGTGCTGAAGAAATTGGAACAGAAGAAGTACCACTTTATTAGGGTAAAATAAAGATTATGCATGGTATACCTGCTAGAGGGAAAATATGACTGTGAGTGTAATCATTAATATAATCATTAATACAGAGATCACTTAGTTCATATGACATTGTGAAATTTTATTTTTCTCTAAATCTTACCCACCACTATACATCAAACTAGGACTGATGTAAAATATCTTTTATTAATAGTACAATTTGTTTATAGTTGAAATGCCCTAGACCAAATAGATGGGTAGAAATGTTTCAAATTATCTTATTCGTAAAAGATTTTATTATACCAGGAGTTGACAGTCATATGGAAAAACTCAAAGCTGGAATTCTTTAGCGGCCTCAATATAATTTGCTCCAATCTATCCATGAGATGTACAATATATTTCATATAAAATTCTACCATGATGACATATTGAAGTCTATTATTGTACGATATATAATACTGGAAAAGTTTGTCTTGGTTGTTTCCAGAACTATTTGGGACAACCATAATCTGCCATGTAAAAATAACATAGAAAATGCTTCAGACTTCTAAAAATTTGAATGCTAATTATAATGAGCATAAAAGTATTACTTATCATACATATATAGTCACTTCAGTATAGGAGTTTTCCGGGATAAATCTAAGGATGTTTATCTAAGTGTATAGGACTATAGAGGGAGAGGTCCATAATTTCTAAGAATATATTATAGTGTGATTGGGAAGAAGATATACCATAGAGGATAAATAATTGAGGTATACACACAATGAATGGCAGACTATTGTTGGAGGCTTCAAACGTGATTGTCCACATTCCTTGCCACAAAAAGATCAATCATATAGACAAAGGATTTTCTAATCGCCATTAATCTGTGATTTCATTTATCTTCATAGAATTAATTGGTTGCCTTTTATGACTACGCTTTTATTGTAAATTTATCTCTACTTAAACTTTTGATATATATTCTTATCCTTTCGTTAGTTTTTTTTATAAATGGTGAATTACGTTTACAAACCCTAACATAATTACAGTCTCTATATTAATAGTATTTATTTTGTAACTCCATTATCTCTCCGCGTAAAGACGGTGCGTGGAGTTATGGCAGGACAGTGTCCGGATATTACAATAGAGTGATAAATCAGGAAGTCATTAATTCGTATCAGGGTCAAACATAAGGTGTAACTCATAGTATAAATGACCTTCCAAACTATTATGTTTTTGATGAAGCACCGTCATAATCATTTGTATCTTGAGCCAGTATGTAATAAACCAAAGATATATAGGAAGGAATATTTCCAGAAGACAATCGTACATATGAAATTTTCTTATTATATTAATTATATATTCGTCATAGTTCTAGGCCACGACAGTTGTGCCATGAAGCCAACACTCGTCCGTTTAACTATTTTTGCTTGGTATAGAGAACGCCCTGAGGCCATGCACAATTCCAGTATCCTTATGCTGCTATAGTAGAAACTCTACACGTCTTCTCTTTTAATAGTAGTTTCTCTTCGGAGTATGGTGCCTTTGATGCATGCGAAGACAATGTAGGACAAGATGCTAGTTTCCACTAGAAATGGTAAACCTCCTCTTACGTTAGAAACCGTTATTTCATGATTCACTCTATAAGGACTAGCATTGGAAACCATCCTGCTTTCCCGCGTATAAGTTTTCGTGCTTTGTGGATCTCCATACGCATATCAATTCTATGATTCATAGATCTTTCTGTGTGAGGGGACACTTTATGGAACAGAGTGGGTGCCCTCCGAGTTCCAGTATCTATTGACTGGGTCCCGTCCACAATGAGGAGCCTATCTACTGGCGACGAATCAACTACGTATTATACATTCTTACCATAGTTGGTGTGCATAAATAGTTTCTGTGATAGTATGCTATTAATTTATATGTTAATTACTCAACATATCCCATATTTATCTAAAGCTTAACTAAATTAAAGTATAATACAATAAACTATAGGTTACTTAAATATTGTGTATTTCTTAATTTATATCACAATTTGCAAATATTTCACAAAAATAAATTAGAAAATATATAATTAATTAAATAAATTAAAAACATAATTATACTATATAAATTATTAGTATAATTATATTATGCTTACCATTAGAATTGTTTTATTACAAAATGTTAAACTTCCAAAATATAATTGTAAACGTATACAGAATGTGACCAAATTAACTTTAATAATTTCACGTTTGTGGTATACCCTAAAATATTACCTTTAATTCACTATCAAGACTGATAAAATTCCTGATCCATCTCAAGGCTTTCATAATATTACTTTATAATTATAAAAATCTTTGTATTGCTGTCTGTTAATAGAATCAGTCAGACTTTGCCTAGGATTATACCACCTAATGCATATTAGATTCACTCACATTCCTATTTATTTCTAATAATGAACTTAATTATAACATAAAGACGTTATTCTAGTATATTAGTCAAGTAAGTATTACACATCATTCCTTATTCGTCTTTCTTAATCAATCCAAATATGAAACCATGATTATTTTCACCTCACAGAGAGGCGTCGTGTGTGCTTTGGCCCGTGGTCAAAGATGGGTCGTCCCTACACAGACTAATTTTCCTTAGGTAATTTTTTCCTTATATATATATACTCACTATTTTCATTACCTTCATCCATAGGTCACCTTACTACATACCCTCCTCCACTATCCACCTACTCATCCCTATGCTCTCCGCCCACCCTATATATATACTACTCTTTCATTCATATCACTTACCCTCCTCCAAGCATCTCTTTATCTTACATATCCCTCTCATATCCTTCTTGGCTCCTCCTTCCCTTTCCATCTTACCTTTCACTAATCTATATAACTCTCAGTCTACCAAAACTCTTACTATAACACTCTCGTGAGTATCCTTACTCATTCTCCTCACATCACCTAAGAAATGCCACTACGTCATCATTAACATTTACCTCATTTACTCTACGGCTATCTATCCCTAATATCACCCCCATTCCTCTTAAAATTACATTCTCATTTCAGCTCTCATATCCTGCAAACACAGACTCTTCTCGAACACTTTTAACAACATAAATCCTCACTCTCTCACCTTCCTGACAACTTAACAACCTGTACCCACAAGACGCTACAACACCTCGGTCTATCTAATCCAGTTGTCAATTATTGGGTTATAGTCACCACTCCAACTTTCCCTGCATAGAGGAGATTAATGTGGTGCGATTAATCACTACTCTGAAACAATGTTATTCAACTCTCACACATACAACAACGCTGGGTACAATTATAAACTCTATATATCTAGTTTAACATATATATTAATCACGGCTTTTTAATAACTTTTATAATAATTTCGGTGATAGGGAGATCACTACTAATCCCCCATCCTCTTGTCTCATCCCCATATGCATGATATATCTTATCACTCCATACGACTTCACTACTCAGTGCGCTGTAAAAATGGTGGCTCCGTCGCCTTACTTACATAAGATAAATGGTGTCATTATCGAATCCTCCATGTTGCATCACCTCCTCCAACCACGTGAGCGTCTACAATGTCATCATACCCTCAATACCTCATGTGGCTCTATCAATCTATCCTACCAATAGAAAGGGTTCCCAAAAGTTTACAACAAACAATTGAGGCGGTCCATGAGATGCTAAACCTCGCGGCGCTCCTACTCGCACTCAGATACCCTCCGGACTCTCCACTTTAAGTATCTATCATTCACCTCTTTCAATTTAACAACTCTCTCATAATAATAAGTCATTATTTAATTAAAATTGTCAGTCACATGCTTTTAGTCGGCCATGGATTAATTTTCCGTGCCCGTTCTTTTGATCCACCCTTGACCTAATATATCTCACTCTGCATCATTCCACCTCCATCATACAAATCCTACCAGTATTGTCTCCTTCCCTCTACTCGCGTTGAACCCAGGCAGTATCCACGCAGTATCGCCGCGGCCATAGCAGGATATCTCATTGTCTTGATTTGTTTACAGTACGCTTTCGTCGCAAGACTATGCGCAGTAGGCCCCACCCTCACTCGTATCTTCATTGCACAGAAGTACTTCGATTCCACATCTTCCTCGTCAGTCAACATACCTATACTACCTGCCCAATGAATGCATAGATCAACATATCGCTTCATCACTAGATCCTCTCTCTCACTTCATGAGTCTTTGAGGAACCAAACACGGTATATAGTGATTTTTAAGAACAATATTTCCAAAAATATAAACGTGAGTGTAAGTATATGGCATATACAAATTGACTTTCATGCAGAAAGCTAAATTTACTAACCCAAGAATCATGCGATGGGCCATACTTTTACAAAGGTATAAGTATATAACGCTCAGTCTCCCTCACCTCCACACTCTCCCACCCTATTATCTATTCTTTAATTCCTTTAATAAAATTAAATGGTTGACCGCTATTATTCTACCTCGTAGTTAGTTCACAAGATATATGTAGTCCCACACCTCATCTGCGCTGATCATCGACTCGAGTTTTTTATGTTGACATGGCTTGAGTTTTTTCATGTTGCCATAAGCAGGGTTTTTTTTATAGTTAGGAAATCGTGAAACGGAAAGCAAGTGGGGGACAGAGGATATTTCGCATTATTTCATGTTATAAACTTTGCTAATATATATATATATACTTATATTATTCATTTCACCTTCCACACCTCTCACCATTATCCCCTCTTTTCACTTCTATTAATTAATTCATTTACTCTCATATCTCACACCATTAACACTTTATCCCTTCCTTACTCTACTATATATACTTTATCATCTCATAAGCCATCCTTTAAGTGTAAAATAACACTCTTTAGATCCAAACCAACCTCACTCATCTTTACCTACTCCTAAAAATCCTCCTTGTTCTTGCCCCATTCTCCCCTCCATTTCCGTTAAACCTCTCACTCTCCCAATCAGTATTCTCCCATACACTATAACACCTCCACAATCACAACATCACTAAAGGACTAATATATATATACTATCATATAATTTCCAACATTATCCATCTATTACCTACTACTACTTCCCTTATACAGTGGGACCAAACAATCCACATCTCATCGCCATAAAATCCTGTGGTACCTCACAACTCCTCCAACATATATTAAAAATTAATACTATTATTACGCTCATTCCTCCCTCCACCCCTATACATCCCTTCTGCAACATTTCCATTCTAACACCATCCAAACGCGGACTTACCCTTTATTTTCCTTTTATTCTAATCCTTCTATATCATCCTTTCGGCGACATCCTCCCCTACTCCTCCCTCATATGATCATTATCCCATACTAAACCTCCACTATAATCTTGCAAATCTTCCTTACCTAACTCTACCCTACACACCACCTATTCATATTCTAATATCCTTAAAACTACTACCCTACACCACACAGTTCCTTAACACGCTTATTCCTTCTCCTCTACCACCTATCCCCATACTCCTTTACTAACACTTAATCTACTCTACTACCCAATAACTACCTCCTTCTTTAGCTATTTACCTTTTTTATTTAACTTCTTATCCGAAAACATCTATATACTATCCGCGGTTATTCATACAAATTTCCGATCACTTTTCTCTATAACAATATATATACCACTCTCTTTTTGACTCTTTACTTTATTTCGTCCTATAATATACTACTGAATCAGCTACTCTTGCTTCCTAACTTACTCACCCTTCTAATACTTCTCCGCTATTTTACTCTCTATTAATACACTTCCAACCTATATATCAACATAACGTACTCCTTTTTCCTTTATTCTCACATCAACTCATAAGTCCTTTACACCTACTATCTCTTAATTATTCACCTAACATACAAATTTCTCGACCTATATCTCACTTTTCCTTATATCTGCTCACTCTATTGCACTCCACACCTTATATTTATTACTATATACCTCACTACCCTTCCTTAATGACCTCTTCACAAAACTATTGGCCTCTTATCATCTTCTTTCACATCATACTCACCCCTAACTACAACCCTTCATACTCAAATTCTCTGTCCTCTCGTAACTTGTCTACTTCCACCTATCTCCAATACCGTACATCTAAAACTACAACATTTTCAATTATCCTCAGACGAGCTAAACACAAGGTCGGCTGTCCCTAATCATTCTATCAATCAAACGCATATAAACATGGCAATATCGCTGGTACTCTACGAGACAAAAATGTTCTCGCGCGGACCTCCTGGGCTCAAGACGAAGCTCTTTTTTACAACCCCTCCACCGTCCTATTTGCCCTGATACACCATCCCAAGGTGCATTACCCAGCATTCTTCTCGACCAATTAACACCACCTTCATCCATACCACCATCACGCTCTGATCCGCAATTTGAATCTCCTCGCATTCGCGTTTCTGCTTCACTTCTCATGTGGCACCCCAATTCAGTTGAATTTTAAAACTTTCTCTATAACAGCTATATTAAAAGTAAAGGGTGAATTTATATGCTGTACTGTAGAAAAAGGTTTTTTCCCTCAACAATCACTAAGTGGTTATAACTACAACAAATAAACAAACGATGCATTAAATTTCTCCGCGAGTAATCTGAATATTCCAGCTCCCCACGTTTCCCGTTGAAATTATGTGCATTCAACTGCCTTCCGCACTTTACCGTTAATATTTTCTCTATGTAGTCTAATAGAATTATTTCTTACTATCTTTTTATATTATATATATGCAACTATACCCAAGTCATTTCCCCTTCACTTACCTATTTACCCTTTGCACTTCCCCCACATCATACTCTAACAGACTTCTCCAATATTGTACATTCTCTCCCCTACCCCAATGGTCTACCTCATATATATTTACTCTTTATACCCACCTATATATATATATAATTATAACCCTTTCACTTATTATGGAATGACCTTCCCCAATACAAAATTTTATTGTCCTATAATTAAAAAAATTAATAAAACTTTCACTCAAAACTCCGAATAATATACAAATACTCTACTCTACAGTAAATATTTTCTCTATCTACCTCCCGTCGCTTCACATTCAACTGGGTATGCATAGTCAGCATATAAAAACCCAACAAATTTCCCCCCAAAATTTCATTATTCCACTAACACAACATTATACTACTCGAACTTACACTTTGAACTACATACAACTATCTTATACTTAAATTACCCACACCTATCTTTATCTCATAACTATTTCCCACCACCTTATCCTATCGCCCTCAACTCTCTAACTCGTTCACCATAAATATAATGATATATAATACCCTGAATATTTACATCACATATATACTATCTTTATAGTATTTTTACCAAAATCCACCTCTACTTCACTTTCCCTTACAACTTAATAGTATTCATTAATTACCCAGGTCAACATCCAATTACTACTTTTTTTATCTTCAAAAATACTAATTATACTACCACTTATCCTCCCTCTTCACAATCCCTCGTTTATACCCCCTCACATTCATACACCCACCTATACTATAATTATACTCTCTTAACTCTTTACCCATCTTTATCCTCACTATCTTTTAATTAATATTACTCCATATCAGGCTGTACCAAGTTATATTTTAGTAGTGATACATCCCCCCTTAGGCACTCCAACACCTAAAGGCCAAACCCCTAATATACTCATAGCTCCCCATACATATTTTACCAATACTATACCCTAAACATACCACTAATAATACAATAAGAAGTTAAAAACGATAAATTATATAAAATAAAAGGTTAAAATATGACACTACACTCTATAATTTATATATTTACTATTTTAACTACATATATATATAATAACCAAAAAAACCCCACTAATACTACTACCACCCCTCTACATCCTTCACTATCTACGCCTATCTCCCTTCATCCTTTCTTTAATCTCTTAAAATAATTTTATTCATTTATTCTGTTAATAAAACTTTATATATTATTTTTCATATATTTTAAATCTTAGTTGTAATCTTACTACTCATTAAATAATCTTTTCTCTATATTATCATTTATTTTTTTTTTTATAAAATTGTGATTTCTATTAGCGCATGTATATTAATTTTTTAAATAATCTTATATACGAAATGACATACTCATAAACTTTACTATTATATATAAGTATAGTAAAATTACATTAACAATATTTCTAACGATATGTCTTCTCACTTCAAGGAAATTATAAATAGAGGTATTTTATGATTGATCACACTAAAAAGTGTTAATTTTCAATCCAGAGAAAATACTAAATTAATTATATTTTTAAAAATCCATTTTTAAGATTAATATTATAAATGTCATAATAGTGTCTAAATATAATGCCTGGCGGATTTTATTGCTTAGAAGAATTTTATTGTTTGGAAGATTATTCATTTTTTAAATGTCATAAAATATATATATATCAGATTACTATTCGTATAATTCGATATTTACTTTTAGGAGCTTTATTATTAATGTATATATTGGAGAATATTATAATAACTGTTGTTTGCTACTTCTATATATTTTAAAGGTGGTGTTTGGAATAATTCAGAACCAAATATCATATATTTTATTATGGTGGTTTTTTAGCTAGTATTTTTATTTAATAATATTTATTGAACAATTAATTTTAAATTGTTTATATTTTTTTTATTAAGCAGAGCTTATCTCCTACTCGAAGAAGAAGCATGTTTAGATGCTTATTCTTCACAAAGAAGAAGAAGAAGAAATAATAAAAGAAGATATATTTTCTGCACCTACTCCGTTTTCTCGTTCTTCTTTTAGTAGAAGACGAATCATGTACAGCTGACATTGTAGGATGAAAGAAAATATAAGACATAGTATTTAAGAGACATTTTTACTTGTTCCTTACCCTCACTCCCACTTGAGTCTTCTGCGTCTAGTGATATATCGCTAACCGTGAGTAAATCTTCGCTGGAGTACAGCACTGATAGGCATTAACAGAGTAACGAACTAATTTTTAAGCAATAATTATAACGACGTTAAAATTTTTAATGTGGACGATTTATTGTGACGAAAGGTGTATTCTCAAGATTCGAACAAGCCTCTGAATATCCTTAACTATTTGAGTGGCGCTCAGATCACGTGACAGTAAAACCCTTCCCATCTTTAGCTAGCGTAATCACGCAGTTTCACCACTTATGTAATCGTCTAATAGAATAGGTTACCACTAAGTTTGGAATCCCGTGGAGATTCTTTTTTATTTCTTTGGGAATCGTCAGTTGATGAATCGCCATTTTTCGAATCTGTAGTAGACAGATTCTCCCTCCTGAAGTATATGTAATCGACGAATCCTACAGGATCTGTAGATGACGGGTCTCACTTGCCGTGTCCCGGTACATGGATAACGGTTATGTCTCCTCATTAGCTTTTGATATATATATATTCACGGCCGGTTAGCTATTCATCCTATACACCGTATTTAAATTCACCCGCCCTATATATAAATTACTTAGATAACACTATAAGGACAATTATCTCATTACATTACGCCTATTTATTTGTTCACTTCATTATCCCTTCAGCTGTTGCTAGAATTTAGGCGCATTTATTTATAGTACATATATCATCAGCTCTACATACTCAATGAGATATCCTTATAACTCATACTCACGACTCCTCCCTTTATTTTTTTATTATGTTAAAATATTATATTCACCAGTATTTAACATATTTAATTTCTCGAGTGAGGTCTATCTTTGATATATATATATAATTATATATTGATTTTTTTACAATATATTTATAAAAAAATAATATATCAAGTTTTTAATAATTTTTCAAATAATTATTACTACTATTTAAAATTTAAATTTCTATTATAATACTTAATAAATTACCATATAATATAATAAGCATACTTTATCTTATTATAGTAAAAGGTTAAACTCTTCACCTAAACATATGAGTAAACAACGTAATATATCTATACATACAATGACACTTAAACTCAAATAGCAACAATCAATTTATCGGTCGGGAAATCGGACTGATAATAGAGTAATAACCTACGGTTCATTCACCCTTCATCTGTTACTATGCATATACTATATATCAACAGTATGGTGAAAGTGTAATATATGTTGTATATAGATGATATGCTACAAATGAATATTCTTATATAAATATTATATATATATATTATATATATAATAATATATATATATATATTATATATATAATATATAATTATGATTATTTTTTATACACATACACGTTATAACATTAATCGTCTTTTCAAATAACTCTAATACCTTCAGGGTTGCTGAGTAAGTATCGGTAAGCCGCTGAGTAACTGAGCAAGTAAAAATTTATGTTTTTAGGGGTCGAGACCGATCACAAAAATCGAACAATTTTTTCCTGGAAGAAACGTCAACTGACAGTACTTATGTGATGAAAACAAAAAAAAAAAGGTGTGCTTATATCCTTTAGCGTATAGAAATACATATTACTATTAAATAAAATTTAATAATATAATAGGAAATTAATAATTTAAACAGCACTAACTTCTATTAAATAATACATATTATAATATATTATATTATATAATTATAATTATATATATATATATATATATATATAATATATATATATATAATCAATATATATATATATATAGGGGTATATATATATATATAATATTATATATATTATGTATATTATATTAGGATGGTCCCACAAAAAATTGATGTTCCCAATTTTTCCCCTATCATGCCCACCCTCCACCATACACCCAAATCTCAATAGCTATACATTGATCACTACAATGGCTTAAAAATGAGAGAGATATTCTCACATATTCTGGTATATCGCTCATTTTATTTGTGGTGCTGAAAGGTTAATTTCTGAATTTCTCACAAAAATCATGATGTGCTTATATTTTTGTCTTAAATAAGCATAATTTTTGAAAAAAAAGCTGCCGAAACTTTCCATTTGGTTGCTCGCCCATATAAAACATATAAAAATACGCAGCACTTATTTCCCTTTATACACTAAAAATATATGAGACATAAAGAAACTCTGAAAATATGTTTTAAGAACTTGATTATTTATTTTTTTTTTTTCTCACATATATTTACACATTAATGATTTTGATAATATATCGAGGCTATAATTTTAATTCTTTGCTATTAATACTAATGTCGCATTATTATTTTTTGTGAGTTAAACTTTAAATTAGATTTTAGTAAAAAGTATTAATTTCGAGTCTATTTCACAAAACGACCAATTAATCTAATTCTAGAATACTCGATACTTCCTATTCTCATTAAATATGACATTATTTTTAATTGATAATATTAATGTCGCCAAAAAACATAATTGATAGTGACATATCTTATTATTAATTATTATTATTATTATTATTATTATTCATTATTATTATTATTATTATTATTATTTATTATCTATTATTATTATTATTATATAATTAATTATCTCATTACATTTAATATTATAATTCATTTGCCATTTATTTATCCTTTTTCCAATTTCTTCTAACTCATTTATTTATCCTTCAATTTTATTTGTTTATTAAAATATTAAAAAATTGGGATTTATTTTAGACTTATAATAAATAATAGTGTTCTCACCTTATAATACTGTAAGTGATTTATTAGACTTAAAAAATCTCAAAAATTAGTGTAAAAATGAAATGGATTGGGGAAGAAGATGGAAGAGCTAAGGAAAGCGAGGATTAAAGTAGTAGTAGTAAAGAGGTAAATAAGCTAAAATATGATGTTTAAGCTAAAGTAGTATACATTTTAGTTAGTTATTGTATATTTAGCCCATAAGTGAGATGTTATACTTAAATAATAGATATTATTAATATTATCATTGAATTGACTATTAATATTAATAATAAATTGATTCTTCCTTTTTACATCTAAATAACCTTTTATAGTTAATGTCTGTTAGTTCAGTAAATAACATCAATTTAATTAATTGATGTTAGAATTATAAAACAATTTTTTTTAATGGAGTTATTCATAGTGTATATTATATTTATTTCTCTACATCTAGTATAACAACTATTTTGATTAATCAAGATTAAACTCTTGATTCTATGATTGCTATTAATTACTTTCTCTTATCTTCATGTACTCTAAATAATTCAGATTGAAGTATGGACTAAATATTTAACATCTCGCCATTATCTATTTAATATCTAACTAGTCTGTGTCCATGAAACCTAAATGATTTATCACTTATTTATAATTTATTTATTAATAATCTTTATTAATATACAATGTGTTGAATATTTCACATTAGACTATAATTACTAATTTCATAGTGATCAGTAACTTAATTAAATAAGTTATTCGTTTAATGTAATTTTCTATAAAAATTACTTTCTATTCAAATCAAAAAATTATATATGATTTATTTATTCGAGAGAGTATGATTGCAAATTAAATATCATTCAAACTTCTGTGGTTCATTCATATAAAAATAAAATAAATTCATATCATTTATCTTTATTAGCCTTTTTTATCAAAGAATTATAGTTTATTTTAAATCAAAAAAATTTCATTTCTATATGTGTCAATTTTCAATCAATCTGAGTGATATGGTTCTTCCTTTCCAGCATAATTTTCTTCGAAGTTTATTCGAATTTGTCTTTAACATTTCAATGCAATTACAATTCGTGAAATAAATGATAAATGAAAGCTGCTCTCTCACGGCATGTATAATAAAGATATACTAAATAGACTTTGAGTTTTATTATTTAGAGCTAAATTTATATTTTAATATGTGAAAAAGCATTTTTCTCACTTTATCAATTCTATTCACATCATTTTTCTACTCTTCGTTAACACCCTTCTACCTTGATTATATCTAATCCTTTCCATGGCGTTATATTAAATATTATTGTTAATATTATTATTTATTCTTATTATGTGAATTTTTAGCGTTATTCAATTGTTTTATTGCACTGTCGATTCTCCTATTCGAATTTACTAATTTCCATTATTGTTTTTAAATTACATCAAGAATTATTATTTATTCATAATTAATAATATATTACTACTATACATAATAAATGTCTTTCAAAAATATTATATCTCTCTAAATCTGTTAATGAAATTGATCCCTGAAATAGAATTATATTATTTTGATTATATTATATTAATATTGAAGTCTATTTTTGCCAATATCATTCTGGACGTGATGATAACTGTGCAACATCATAGATGTTCTATAGCTGAAAAAAAAACATTTTATATTTACTGTGACGATTATTTAAATTCCTAAAAATAAATTAATAAACTCACAATAGTTTCGATAAAACTCTCTTATAACTGATCTGTATAACTTAGGGGATGACCTATATCATTTTTTAAAATTACAATCATTTGAATTATGATAACTAATCCATTGCGCTCTCCTTTCTTTTTTTCTAATTCCTATTGATCTCTTTTTTCAATCGGGTATGCTTGCCAACACCAAGGCATTATCAACACGAGTGAGTTCTATAAACATATCGAAATTTTTTAATAGTACAGACAATTTTGAAACTTTATCAAGCCAACACAACGATTATATTTGAAAATAAAAGTTTTGTGATTCTTAGTGCTAAATAGAACTTACACCCACCACGTATCAAAATAATAAATAATCTATATTACGTAATGAGAGACCAGTGGTTGTTGTCCTAAATTTTACAAAATCAAAAAAAGGTAGCTCATGAATTCTAATACATACCTGTTCTAGAAAAAGAAATTGTGTAGAAAAAATTTAATACATAATAATGTAGATTGATTTTATACTTCTCTAAAAATAATTGGCCTCACAGTGGCTAGTAATACCGGTGAGGGCTCTTACGGTCATACTCTATTTGTACAGCAGTGGTCTAATCAAATAAACCACATTATTTGCCTGGATTTTTTCCAATACTGATTCTCTACAAATATCTGAGTTCATAACTTGACTTAGAATACAACATAACGGCATTTTTCCAATCTCTCATCCATATCCTTATTTTTATAAAGCTACAGGAAATCCTATCACCTGTTCTTTCAATCTCACACAATATACTATTTAAAAACGCCTATCATATATATATGTTATCTTAAATTCTTCTTAGGTAGGATAAAATAATTCACTTAAATAGTATAACAACTTATTTTACAATTAAGCTCAATATGACTAATACTAGCTATCCCTCTTTAATCTAGAATTCTTTAATCTAATCTTTTGAATAAGGTCTATAGTTACCTTCGTTTTTCGGATAATTAGGCTTAGCCTATGTCGAGGAGTTAGTTATTGGCCTAACTTCTATACTATTAACATCGAAAATTTTAAGAATATATAATTAAATGTAATAATATTAAATTCTAAAGGCTTTTTTTTATTTATTAAATTATATTTAATCAATTATAACACCTACTCACTTATGGAGAGAGTAGCAGAAGGAGAAGCAAAAATTAAAGATAAAATAAAAATAATTGCACTGAGCCAAATAAGTCTTATAACCTTATTAGAATGGAGATAATTTATTTATATTACTGGGAGAATATGTATATTAATAAAGCAATTACTGATGTATTGAAATACATTCAACTCACGTAAATGAATGATAAGTGATACTCTCATTTAAAAAAGCTGATGAATCTATCCAGTATTATAAGATTAAAGAAAATATAATTTGGAGTCAAAATGAATGTCAAAGGAGATTTATTAATCCATCCATCGTCGGGATTCGAACACTGGACTCCGCGTCCGCTGAGTTAAACAGTAACCGGGCGCTCTATCCAACTGACCTAATCCACGTTCCCTAAATAATAGAACGTTTCAAGTCTATAAATTGACACTTTTAAAGTCTACCGGTTTGAAGCGAAGCAGTGAATCCTAATAAAAAACAAAATCGTGAGATGATAACTAAAAGTGAGCAAGCCATTAAAACAAGCAATATAAATATCTATCTTTAATCTCTTATACCAATAAGTTGGAATAGTGGTTTATATTATTTCTTTTATTCTTGAACATGCTAATTTATAAACATTTGCAAGAAGCTAAGATAGCTTATATGTTTTATAAAGCTCATTTATTAATAATTATTTAACAGTTACATTTTTATTAATATGAATTTTATTAGAGTGAGGTTTGTGTAAACAATGATAGATTTTCTAATTATTATTATTTAGAGAATATCTATGTATATTTGTGTACCACAATGAAGAATTTATAGTAAAATATTTCGTAACTGAGTCAATTAATTATCAGTATGGGGTTAGTACTTAACTGACTCTTAGTCAGTAACTGATATTAAATAATTCTCGATAACTAAATATTATTCGAATTCTTTCACTAATTAAAGCAAATACTTCACTTTATCTAACAATTAAATGATATAAACAATATTTCAATATAAAATTATACATCTTCAACTTTCATCTCTTTCATTCATCTTCTTTATTTCTTTACTGGCCATACTTCCCTTACTGAGTATGTTACTGGAATACACTATTCATTACGTACATTTCATAAATATCTTGTTTGCGTCGTGATCATCCTCTTTCCACTGAATTGATGCTTAGCTTAGTGAACGATCCACAAGTTTATATTTATAACATATCTATAAATTCACCTCTAAAATTATGTTTATAATAATTATAAATAACAAATAATCAAAATAATAAATATTACTCTTATTACATATCACAGCCAGACAAGGAACGTGCGGGACGTTTGCAAACTATCTGAAAAGAAAAAATAATAATACACTAATAAAAGATTGTAATAAATAAAAGTTTACTTTAATGTCAAAAACTATGTATCAACGTAGTACTAAAAATAATTAATAGAAAAATAGAAAAATGATGAGAATATTGTAGGAAAACCAACACAATAAGTTATCTTCTTAATAAAGCTTATATCTGCAATGAGTAAGCAACTCTCGTACTCTCATCTTTTATTAATTACGTATTTAGTTCTGACTTTTACGTAAATATTTCTCAGGTCAACGCTCTCCGTCATGATGCCAGGTATTAAGTCCTACTTTGTCTAATCTCTCTATTAAGTACAAAAATGCATTGTTTCTTTCAGTCATTAGTTTTTCATAATGTACTTATCACTAGATTTAGTACTAACGTCTCAATTAGGATTGTAAAGAATTACTAAACATGAATACTTTCTACTTACTATTTTTTCTTTTTATATGATTCTGTAGTTGCGCTGGAATTCTGGTAGCGTTTTTATATACATAGTTTTCTCCTGTAATAATGCAGATAATTTATTTAAAAGCTTTAGAATAATAATCTTAAAAGTGTCTGAGTTGGTATCTTAAAGTTATTATTCTCCTAAAAATATTAAATTAGTGAAACTTCCTAGAGTGAGGAATTGTAATTTTTGCAGTCGTTATTCTCTAGGTATTTCATTTTCACTCATTATTATTTGAATAAATGTACATATATATAAAATTCTGCGTATAACTTGACAATTAGATGGCAATGAATATAACTATTGAATTTGAATATGATCAATCTATGCTCAATTAAAAAATTCTGCCTTTTATTATCCGTGAGCTCAACGGTAGAAGCGTACGGAGTCGCTTATGGAAAGGTAGCGCGATTCTCAGAATCCTAGTTCTCTCACTAAGGTAAGAATATCCTAGAGAAGTATTCATCCCTTACTTAGAATAGGCTCTGCCCGTGAGGTGTTGAACTTTAAAAAAAAAATAAAATTAAAATAAAGATTATTCATGTATCCCACGTAAAAAAAAAAAAGCTCGTTTGATGTGGGTAGAAGACGAAGGGTGGGTGATAACTTTAAGGCAAATAATATTTCCTATAAATAGACAGAATCAGGTTCTAGGACAAATAGTTTTCATTTTAATGTAAGAAAAACTGCCAAACAGGGTCGCTTTGAAAAATGGCAATTTCCTTTCTTCATAAAAATGAAAATTATTTGTCCTAGAAGCCTTGTTGCCTTGAAGTTTCACTCTCACCTTCGACTTCTACTTCGTCAACGAGCATGAGTTCAAGGCAGAAAGAAAATATTTTTTTTAATTGGCTACATTAAAATTAATCTTATCTTTCTGCCTTTAACTCATGCTCGTTGATGATGTAGAAGACTAAGGTGATAGTGAAACTTCAAGACAACAACATTTTCTATGAAATGAAACAAGAATTGGGTTTCTAGGACCAGTAGTTTTATTTTTATCAAGAAAAATCTGTGATTTTTTTGCAAAAATTCACATATTTTCAAAACTTTGACCTCAATGAGACATGGATTAACGTTGTAGGGGAGAATGGATAATTGAAAAACCCTAACTGCGTAGTAACTAACACAGGAGAGAATTTATGCTGGTGCTTTTGGCGACCAAACTTTGTAAGTGGAAACTAACAAAGTTCCCAATATTTCCCTCTACCCTATCTTTAAGCTTAAAATAAAATGTAAACAATAGCAGTGGCTAATAACCGGATAGTTAACATCATTCTTTCGTCTGCCAAGAGGTAAGTCATTAGGACCCAACGTAATGACACATCCAATCAGATATCGAATGACACACAACCTAAAAGTAAAAATTAGTAACAACAAAAAATATGGCATATAAATAATAAAGACAAAGAACACAGGCGAATAAGAGAAACTATTAAGATAATGTTTATTATCAGAATTAATGTATGATTATTTGTGACTACAATATTGTCACAGGACAGAAATTAACAAAAATAACAAAAATAAATATAAATACTCAGAAATTCCTCCCTTGTAACTTAGAGAGGTGGACAGGACCACCGTTGCAAAGTTATTCATTTGAGCAGAAACTTTGCCAGTCTTATTTTTTAGGCAATTGGGAATTATAAAACGGAAGATAAAACGAATTTTTTCCCCTATAGTTTGTGACCACACCTATATATATATACTATATATATATTATATATATTATATATATATATATATTATATATATATATATATAATATATATATTATATATATTAATATATATATATATTATATATAATATATACTGGTCTATCTTAAAGTGGTTGACTGCGTTAATATTAGGTTAGGTTAATTTAGGTTAAGTTTGGTTAGGTTAGGTTTGGTTAGGTTAGGTTAGGTTAAAGTTAGGTTAGGTTAGGTTACCAAAAATTTAATGTAATTTACCTAAAATTATTAAATAACGATACATTAATTCTGATTTTCGCTCCTGGAGTCAGCCAACTATATAAATAGCTATATATATAATATAATATATATATCTATTATAATATTATTATATATATATATTATTATATATATATATATATATATATATATTATATATATAATATATATATATATATATATATATATATATATATATATATATTACTACTTTACTTACTTCAGCCCAGATCCCAGTAAAGCATTTATCTACCTGTCAGTTGGCGTCACCCCCCCACCTCTCCATCCGTCTCTATCCACGAAGTCACCATTTCTTCTCAATTTCACGATGTTTGGGAATTGTTGCCTCGCCAGCACCTTCCCAACTTCGTCTCTCCACCTTCTTCTCGGTCTCTCCCTCGGTCTCCTGCTCCCCGGCCTCCACTTCCAAGATATCCTCGCCACTCTCTTCTCCACCATCCTCTCCAGATGCCCCAGCCACTTCAATTGGGTCTTTTCTCTCTTATTTCTCATCCCACATACCCATGTTCTCTCTCTTATATCTCTTATATGTTCATTCCTCATTCTATTTCTTCTGCTCTTTCCCAGCATTACCCAAAAGGGTCTCATCTCCACTGCCTGTATTTCGCTTCTTGTAAATGTATTTGTTGTCCAATTCTCCTCACCATACATCACTATGATCGTCAAAATATTCTCGTAAATGGCGGTTTTCGCCTGCAGGGGAACATTACGATCCTTCCGCAAAGGATAGAACACATTCACGCTTCTTTCGTATTTTTTTTATCCTTTCAAGCGATATCTTCCCTTACTCCTCCCCTATTTCCGAATACACTTCCTAAATACTTGAAACTTTCTACCTCTTTTATGTTACTTCCATCTACCTGGATATTTTAACCTTCCCTATCTCTCTCTACTTACTCTCATAACCACCATCTCTCCTTATTCGATTTTCAGGCTACCCTCCTCGAAAGACATATTCCACTTTTTCCAAGTACTCCTCCTTCAAGCTCCAAAAAGCGATATAGTTGCTTATGTCAAAATACCCTTCATTGGTCTTATCCTTTCATGTCTGTCCTCTGACCTTGCATATACAACACTCGTCAAGTCTTTAATTGCGTTTTGTCATTCTCCCTCGAACTTTATTTCCTCCTTCAAGACACTCACACACTTTCTTTGGTACAGAATCAAAGGCTTTTTATAAATTCCTCGAAGGCCGACGACTCACCAGCATTGCAATTCCCCATCTTTCTACAATGATATCTAAAGCTAAAGACCGAATACCGTTGTTACTCATTTAATTCTTGTCTCCTAGCTGCTTCTCTCACAACCCCGCTTCTATTTCCCTCTCCAGTCTTCTCTCTATCGATCTCTTCATATATCTTCATCACTATATGATTTATCAGAATATGCCCCTGTTAATTTTAAGCCAAATAACGAGGACATAGCTGTAGCTGGCGCCCGGCTTGGGAGGCCGGGATATGAGTATAATCTGGTGTAGCTGGGTATCGATTGTGCATATTATTGACTTTCTCACCGGCCGGCTTGGCCTTGTAAGCTGCTTGTCGTGCTTGTGAGTCAGAGAGCTAACGGGGTTGGGGGCAGTTTTGGTGCAGACGTTGTTTGTGTTTCATTTGTCGCGTTGGTGTTGCCTATTAAAGTTAGTAGTGAGTAGTGAGGTCTCGAATTCGGTTGTGGGCATCGTTGTTTCGCCGTGCGTGGCGCTTACGTCCTGTTCGGTCTGATCGCGGCACAGTCACGGATTTAGTGGTGTGGGTATTTAGGTGGTAAGGCATAGTGGTGCTGACCGGATCACTTAGTGTACGAAGTGCGACTACTACTGATTTTATGGATCCCGTAAGATAAAAAAGCCAGTTGTGGTATAAATTGTATCCATCTCGGATAGGCGGCTGGTGGAGATAGGAGCAGTGCCGCGGGAAGTGGGGGAGAACAATAATCGTCCGCCGCCTATATCACTTTATATGGGCATCACCCGGGCGGGAACGATTCGTATTTTTTACATTTCCTACTTCCACCAGCCTAGTTCAGTAGTTTCTTAAGTATATTATACCTCTTTGTTTGGGCTGTGAATCAAACGACGCTCACGCTCACCAAGCGGGTGGCTTCGGTTACTACAATCATCCTCTAACCAGGCTGGTGTGTTCCGTGTTATGTCCATTGAGCCGCAAGAAAAGACTTTATGCCTCCTATCACTCCGTTCCTCAGGCCTCCTTCCTCCTGTCGACTTCCTGCAGCAACTCCTCCTGCCCACATGAGTCAAAAAGAACACAGCAGCCACACACATGGACACCTAACACAACCAGCAACTCTGACTCACTTTTCACCAACTTCAGTCAAACGACTACTTACTTTAGGTGACAGATGTGGGACATACCAGCCACTATGCATCCCCACTCATTGCTGCGTTTCGCCGTCGTCCCGTCGGTGCTTCGCGCTTTACCATCCTCTCTTCATGTTCATGACTCAAATATCTCAGTCCATGTCTCTTCATCCCTTATTTCCCTCCGCCTTCTCCCCATCCCGGTATTTTGCTCCAAAAATTTTTTTTTTTTTTTTTTTGTTTGTTTGGGTTTTGAAATTAAACTTCATTGTCTCTCCTTATAGTTATTTGCTGCGCCATTTACAAACATTAAGATTTTTCATCTGCAGTCGCCGTAATTGACCGCTTGATTATATGTTGTACCGGCTTCTTGTCGTAAACCTGTCCCCATCAGCACCCTCTCGGTCACATCTCTTCTCCGGATCTCTACTCTACTCCTCCGACGTCATGCTTACCTAATCATCGTGGGTTTCTTCTTCTGGATCATACAGCGATCATCTATCGCTTCTTTTCGGCTTGCATAGGACTCTCGAGGATCTCTTCAGAAAATTGCTCGGAAATTTCTTTCGATGCGAGGTCGTCTTTAGCCCTGTCATCGTCTCATTCTCTGCTCGTACGTCTCTCTCTCGTGGTTTCTTGTGCATAGTCTTATCTGAAGGAGGGAGAAATATGGTCGATTGCATCGAGTTATATAACAGAGGTTTATGCTCAGTTTCAAGTTCTCTTCTAGGAAGTGTCCTCTCTCTCCTCGTCGTACCTATGCTGCGAGGTACGTAGGATAGCCCTATTTGTTGATTTTTATAGGATAAAAAATAATACTGTTTATAAGAGACGTCTATTCATGTTTTTCTCTTGTGAATTTCATTCTAGCGAGTAACTACATCTCTTCCTTGTACATGCAGTTGCCGTCCTTCTCCTTAACCATGTTTTTTTCATCTTTTGGTTTTAATGTTTTTATCGCCCTCCCTTCAAGCGCGAAAACGCATTTTTACGCTGCAATTATTTTTGCTGACCAGCCCTTCATGGTGTACTATCATTGTTCTTGTACTCCTGTCTATTGCAGTGACTCCGCGAGATTGGCACAAATATCTTTCCACTTTAAGAAATTCACCAGCCAACGAGCGAAATACAGGCAGTGGAAGGAGCACCTTGTACCTTCAAGAGCATCGCTCACTTCATTTAGTACTATGCTGGCTCCCTACTCCTACCTAGTCCAGCACGAAAGAGAACCGCCTAGCCGAATCTGTAGCATCCAAATCAATTTAATTCATCTTAAGTTTTCTATTTTTAATTTCTGAGTAGAGTCATGAAACAGTTGTGGTTTTTGTGGGTCTTTGTGAGCTTGCATTATATCTAATTATAGAGAAGATAACGATTTCATATCCCACATGTTGCTGATTGCTAAAGTTTTCAACTTTAACACTCACTATCAGTGCCTCGGAGTGGATAGTGGAGTATCATACTAATATCTATATGTATAGTGACATATGAATGGTAGGTAAGAGTAGTATTGTAGTACTCAGACGTAGTATTATTTGACTAGTTTTATGATATCCGGGGGCAGGTAAGAACGAAGGGAAGAGAACCCTGAGAGTATAAGTGATATAGTTTAGTTAGATGATAGACTGAAGTATTTATGGGATAGGTATATGACTATTGTGCGAGTGAGCATAACAATCCCTAATACATCGTGAAATATATGAGATGAGAAATGGTGCCACATACAAGTCATCAGTGCGTGTAATTGTATGATTGAAGGAACTTCGAGAGCGTGCCGGAACGGTCTCTGTTGAGTATGCGATGAGCATAGAGGCTGCTTGGGCTCAACCAAGAGACTGTGACACAGTATTTAACGAATTACCACACCTCGCCCTCCATTGTACTCTCTAGAAGCCGATAGTCTTCTCACTCATGGAACATTATGAAGTCATTTTTCCAGCGAAATTCCTTTTCTTTCACAAAACATAACCAACATACCTTAATCTGAAAATTTCTTTATAGAATCAAATCTAACGATAGACAGTATAAACCCATCACTTAATATATAGATAAAGAGGTACTCGTTTCAACCTAACTTGTTCATAGTTATCAATTGATGTGATTTTTATGTAATTATAATAGTAGTTATTTTATATATGACTTCATAACAGTCTTAATTTACTTACTAACTTTTACGTACCATATTATTATCCATGTTTGCCCTGAATTAGGTAGGGAATTGCTTTTATTTCACCGGTCGCTTCATCATATTTATCAACAACAATTTCTTAACTCTGATTTTAAATATTAAATAAGTAAATAGGGTATTATTAAATAAAAGCAAAAATTTAAAATTCTTATTACTTTTTTCCACCAAAATGTTCAGTGCATTGGTTTTGTTATTATTATATTTTAATATATTATATATATATATATTATATATATAATATTTTTTATATATATATATATAATATATTAATACTATATATATTATATCTATATATATAGTATATATATCTTATACAATATTATATATTATTATCTTATATCTTTTATATATATCATAATAATAGATATACTATATAATATATAACTTATATATATATAATATATATATAATAATTATATATCTTATATATAATATTATATAATAATATAATCTTTATATATATCTATATATATAATATATATTATTATATAATTATATTATATATATATATATATATTATTATATTCATATATTATATATATATATATATATATATATATTATATATTATAATATATAATATTATATATATATATATTATATATATATTATATACTATATATATATATATAGAATGGAATAAGATAGCATATATTAAGCAGTGATGTTTAATGGATTCAATTAAATTTTATTAGTAGAATTTAGCTAAATATTACTTAGAGATTTGAAGTCCTCTTTGTTCTTTCTTCTTAGAAAACGTTTCCTCTCGAGGTCGTATTTCAGATAAGTCTTTAAAGTGAATCAATATAAGGGACGAGACTTATCATGATACAATTTTCTCTTGGGTAATTTGACTATCTACCTTGATATATATATATATATGTACTATATATATTATATATTATATATATATATATATATTATATATTATATATATATATATATATCTATATAATATTTATTATATTATATATATATAATAAATATATAATATTTATATATTACAGAGTGTGTGTGCACGAGGTCTCGTATACTTCGTTACTAAACGAAACTAAGTTTTCTTGAGTAACGGGAGTAACGAACTCATTACTTTCTCTTTCATGTAACGCACCGCTATGTTTCTCGCTTATTTTTTTCTCCGTTCTTTTCAGTCCCGTTACGACTTTGTTCGCTTTTCTTTGAATGTTGATAGCCAATTGACCACCCGGTCAAGATAATAATACTTTTATACATATATATATATATATATATATATAATATAGTAATATAGTTATATTTATATATTACATATATATCACAGATATACTATATATATTATATATCTACTATATATATTTTCTAATATATATTATCACAGGTATCTAATATCTGTAGCTACTTATAGTGAATATAAACTGTTTATTTTTATTTAATTACAGGGAAACTTCGCCAATAATTAATAGATGGATATACCAAATAATAATCCTTCACGCAATTTGTTTTATTTCATTTAAATTAGGCAATGATTGATTGTCACATCGTGAATTATTGCTGTATTTTATCTGAAAAAATTACTATAGATTTTTATAATAAGTATGGCTATCTATGTATAATTATAAGATGATGATGAATATATATATATTTAAAATACTTAAAAATTATATAAATAATTATTATTATAGCTACTTACTATTCTCGTAAGTATACGGGCTGGATACCTATATTATTCATACTAGGTACGTAGTACTAGTACTAACGGTACGTAATTATATATTAGTATAGTAGTGACTAGCTAATTTATATGGCAATTAGTATATTATGATACTCACGGTAGTAGGCGTGCCGGATCGATAAAGAGGAATCTGCATAGAATACCATGAATAGGGATGGTGCTTTCGTAATGATGAATATGAATGTGACTAGAGTGTGGATGGGAAACTTTGGAAATCTGCATAATATTGGCAAGTAAATGAAGAGGTGATCGTGAATGTTGTGTGGGTTTGAATGGTTCAAGAAGGAGTAGGCATGTTTGGAGATGAGGTCATTAGTAAGGAGGTAGTAATGGGTTAAGCGAGAAAGTTGAAGAATGGTAAATCTGCAGACATATAGTACATATTAGGCTGTGAATATTGTTCAGTATAGGAGCCAGATGGGTGATTCGATTGTGACTTTGGAGTTGTGTAACTAATGCAGTCTTTTTGGAGCGGTATACTTTTAGAAAGAATTGGAGGGATGAGCAGTAATGGTATCCTTAGATAAGGGTAAGGAGATAAGGATAACTGTAAGAATTATAATGGGATTAGTTTATTGAGTATTTTTATGAAGATATATTATTCTGGTATTGTTCGAAGAGTTGCGGTCGTAGTGACTTCTTGAAGATATTGTGAAGAAATCTTAATGTGCGTTAGAGTGTTATATGTATTATTGTCTTTCAATTTTTCAGTTTTATTCATTTCCGACTCTATAGAAGGTGTTATTGGTATATGGTGTTGGCTGTATGCCGTTTCTGAATGGAATCGACAGTTATTGTATGACGAATCGTCTGATATTGCTTGCTAGATGTTAGAGGGGGTAGAACTGGATTCGTTTGTAACGAAGTGAATTTCTTTTTTAAATTAATAATATGTCGAGAAGTGAGCAGGGATGGTGTGTGGTGTATGTCTTACCTTGGTTTATTCATTTGTATATGGATGGGTTTATGAAGAATTAGAGGTAGGGTGGTGCAGAGATAGATTGTCTAGGAACTGATCGAGATTGGGAAGACGAATTGGAGAGTGCCCTACCCGTAACAACCGAGCTTGCATCTTACTGCGATAAAATTTTTTTGAAGGCAAATAAAACAAAAAAGAAAAAAGAATATTTTTTGGGAGGTATTTTTTTATTGTATTCGGCGGTGATTTGATGAGGTTGCAGAAGAGATTTTGGTTGAGGCTATTTAGGCAGAGAGTGTGTCAGAAGGAAAGATAGATTTGTGATTGCTAGTTATCACGTAGATAAGCGTTATAAGTACTATTAGCTTAGATGATGTAAATGGACATCACAAGTGAAATGAATACCAGAATGCTGCAAAAACTTACAATCAGGAATTTATTATTTTTTTAGGAGAAAATAAGATACAATTCAACACTTAAAGATTATATTGTAAGCTTTAAAATTGTATGGAGAATCTGGAGAAAACTGTAAAAAATCGCTACCAGATCCTGCAAGCACACTCAGATAAAAAGTAGAAGCCTTTCGAAGTCCAATTTGATAACTATTTGCGTTGCTCATCAGGAAAGCATTGGAAGTTTCTCCGGTCGTGATAGCTACTAGTGTGAAGAAGATCTGAGTGCGCTCGCTGATCATTAGTGTCCTGAGTGTGTTACTAATATATTGATAGACGTGACTAATAAGTGATTCTGGGTTGAAATAACTCGGACGACATGATGCCAGAATAGTAGTAGGGAGACGTTTGACTGCATGGTGAGGATTTGGTGGATGTGAAATAATAAGATCTAGTAGTCGTAGAAGGAGACTAAAGTACTTGAAGATCGCGCTAGCGATATTATGCTGATGAGGAGTTGGTCGAGTTGATTTGTGAATAATATATGATCACCGACAGAATACATGTAGGGTGAGAATTATAATATAGACACTTAACATCCTACTATATTACTAACGGTATCCTTGTGCAATTAATGTCAATCGTCAAAAGGTAATAAGTAAGGAGTATACTAGTGTAACGGCATCTACTCACGTGATCTATCATTACTCTTGCAAGTATATACAGAGATATAACGAACATATCGGAAGTCATACTTTTACTCAGTCAACTGGTGTATTACGATAAGGATACTACTTTTTTTATGTCATTTTTTGATGTTAACGTATGTCTCACCTCTATTATAGTATATACTATTAGTATATACAATATTATTTGTGTAGTTGAGGGTAAAGATTTATAATATATTATATATTTATTTTATTTGTTTATATTATATAACATTTATCTAAGGATTCTGAGGACATTAGTAAGATGTTAATAATACTATACGTAAATAATATTTTCATACTAAAGTACTAGTACACATCTAGATGAGTAAAGGGAGCCGACGCTAACAAGATAATTAGAATATGGGAGGATAAATTTTTATCTCACAGAACGAGAGAATGAATGCCAGTATAATAAGTGGAAGTAGGAAGTACTACTTACGAAGGCATAGTGTACCGAGATTCTATTTGTATATAATATATGTTACTTATTATTATTCTAGTAACTTAATAGTAGATAGTTATTTTATAAACTCATAAGTAATATAATAATAGTTTAAAAATACTATTTAATATTATATTTATAGAATTGTCAATTAATATTATATTAACTATAATAGTTGCCGTATATATTATATATATATATAGTCTGACTATATATAGATATTTATATAATATAGTGATATATATAATATATTGTAACATTTTATTATTATATTAATCATTAAAATATAATATAGTCATCATACATTAGTTAGTGAGCGGTATATATATAATGATATATAATATTGTATTACTATATTTTTATACTATTATACATATTAAATATTATTAATATAATCGAATGAAATAAAATACCTATATCAAAAAAATTACTAATATAACTAATTCTGATAACTTTTAATAATAAATTTTATTTAAATATATGAAGCTTTAAATAATTATATCGAGAGGCGTACTTTCTACACTGTGGGCCTAGCACTCAGAGCTTAGCCCGGAAGTTATCTATTGCCATAAGAGAAACGATCTGATCATCTACAAATATCATTAAAAGTTACAGATAAAATATCATCTCATATATGTTTTGCGAAATAATAGCTCATACGTGCGAAAAGAGATGGGAAAGCTGGAAGGTGTAATTAGAGAGATTTAATTGCTTGTTTATGGCTTGCTCCTTTTAAGATAAATTATACATATATATATAAGAGATTTATTATATATCCATTTAATTGATGTAAATTTTTTTAAATTAATACTAATTTTCAGTCAATTAATACAAGCTTGAGTCCGGGTTTCGAAATTTTAGCATCCAACCAGGTAAGAGCTTATCATAGAATATTTCATTTTTATTGACACAAATAAAATGTAAGAACAATAACTCTCAGAGATGGTAATTATATTTAGTAGGCAGTTTGGATTGTACTATAGTATCGGATATATATATGCAGAAAAAAGAACAATTATAAAATTGTTTTTAATTCAATCAAAAGTATCTAGCATACGGTATGATTCTAGTTGCTTATATATTACGCTATATTCCGCCGAATGGAGTAATTATTATATACCTCCTATATATTAGCTTTATAATATTGCTCAGTATTATAATAATAATTCTTATATTATTTATTTTATATCTTATATAATCGATACTGAGATAGAGAGAGAGAGAGAGTCGAGTGAGTATATGAGAGAGAGAAAGAGAGGAGCGGAGTGAGTAAAATAGTTTATTATAAAATTCCTCTATGTTGATATATATTATTATTACCTACCATATAATTTATTACTATTTTACGTTTATATATGCTACCTAGCATTATTTATTATTATTTATACTTATATTTACTAGTAGTACCTAGTCAATATTAATTTATTGAGCTTACTATATATTGATATATATATAGTACTACTATTATTTTTTCTATTTATTTTTGTATTTCATAATATATTTAATTATATGAATGACTCATAGTATATTTATATATATTACTCATAATATATATAACATATGTATTATTATTATTTTAACGTTATAAGTGATATATCTATATCTATCTTATTATTATTATTATTTAAACCTATATATCTTACTTGATTCGTATAGACCGGTGTGCTACCTCTATACGCCTTCCGCACGGCCCCTTATCAGTAACTCACGTGTAGGCTTGAGCGTTCCACTTATCTACTTTACTCTCACTTATTCATAATTACTAGTGAAGCGGGAGTTGTGTATGTACTAAATGTGAGGTATGACGTACTCTATATTTAGAGGCATTCTACTAAATCGATATCTAGTGGTTCTTTCGTGTTGTCTAGTTAACGAGTGTGAATTATCTTAATACCGGAGTCGTCTTTTACAAATTTTTATTATATGTATATAGTTTTCTCGATTTCCTTCAATTATTTGGAAAATAATAAATATTTATTAAAAGAGGGTTGTAATTTACAAATTATAAATGTGTAAGTATTCTTGCGACTATTATAAGTGTGTGAGTTTTTCGAACCCATTAATAATGGTGATGTTCGTGCTCGAATCGTAATAGCGTGATTGTGTTGGTGCTCGGTGTGTCGTTGTTTGGAATTTCACACGTATAGAAATTTAAATATTGATGTTGCTTTTGGAATCTCTTAGATTTACATTTCGTTCTCTCGTTGATATTTGTCTCTCATAGATTCTAAGAGACTATAATGGCAGTGTGCTCACTCTTATAAATTGCTAGAGGAGTAATGACTAATTTTCTCAGAAAGTGTAGTATTTCTACTATTACTTAATCAGTTATTATGCTAAGATAGTAATATTTATATTAAGAGAAAATTCATTTCATGGTATATTTTTAATTTCAAAGACTCCCTAAATACGGTAATATTTATATATATAGAATAGTATTCGATACAATCACATAAATCATAAGCTGCACTGTGCTATAAAAAAACTGACGCACAATACCACTATGAGTTTGAGGTTACCTTAACAAGATTATTATTATATATTATAATATATATATATATTATTTTTTAGTGAATTGTGGTATTGAGATTGATGGATGTGCGGCCATATTGAAAGAGCCGATAGCAGAAATACCGCAATTTGAGTTAGACTTAAAAGTATTACCGTGCCGACATACACTGAATTATTTACGGTCGAAATAACCACTATCGCTATTCGGCCGAATATGTCTTACTGTTGAAGATTCCGGTCATCTCCATTTTGGGAAAAAAAGAAACATATACACTGGTCATTTACAAAAGGAAAGGTGAAATTCTTCATAAGGGCAAATTTCGTCAAAGGTGATTAATTACTTTATTTGTCCTGATCGTCTATTTATATATTTCTGGAGTTGTAGACTGTGTATTGACATCCTGTTTATTTTTTCGTTGAAGTGACTATGGTATTTCCACTAGTTTACTTGCTATTTTTCCTAGTGGGAGATGACAGATTGCATACGCTTGGCGCTGCGTGCGTAGGCTGTATAAGATTGTTACCTTCCTGCATCAGTAATACTACACGTACAGAGCAATGTGTGTGATAACGGTGCATACTCGGGGAAGCATGTGCGTTACTTTAGTTTACTATACTAATTGTTATGCATAGCCAAAATTATACCTGGATCTGACGTTCCATAGTGCGATCACCAATTCTTTGAAATCATTCTAGTACACGAATGACGATACAAGTAGCTAGTTTACCGCAAACATCTCAGTGTGAAACTGGTGAAATCGTACCTATGATGTAATGATATGAGTTGTAATTGTAAAATAGGCGTGAGTTGTAACTGACGCGTGCCTCTAGACTTGAGTGCAATGACTTAAATTGATGAGGGTACTGGCAACACATGGCACAAGAGAAATAACATCTTTATCGTAACAGAGAGCAGAGTTGAGCGGAGTGTGCTACATTCACAGAACTCAACGTGTCCTCTTGTTTGTCACTTGCATTGTAAGCGTAACAGTTGTGCAAAATATACCTAATAAAACTCGGTAGAGGTGACTAGAGACAAGCTAGCTAACAGATGTGCAGTTGAACAGCGAGATCCACTAGACCATTAATGGTGACAAACTTCTCAAGTCAAATAGTCCTAAAGTGTTGTGTTGTGTAACACACCCCGCGGGGCAAACGAGGCCTATCGACGTTCGTGTTCCACGATAAAGGGTATATTCCTCAGCGCTTATTTCGTTTGATTGCACGAAGTGAGTACCTTGAGTGCAAAAAAATACAAGAACAGTTTGGGTATGAGTGGCCGATACAATAATCAGAAAAGTTACAGTGAGATGGTAAATAGCGGGCAGCGTACCTCTTAAAAATAGGTATATAAACCATTTTGCTGCGGGTTTCAGCAACGCAGGTTATTTATATGTACACAAAACACAATTGATCAATCCTTGCCTACTCCTGTGCATATATGGGGATGATTCAGCGTCGGAGAGCGGCAAAGGACATTGGATCAAAAGATGGCCACCGGGGATAAGACCTGTAGCGCACACGAGAGGCTGACAGAACAAGATCGTTTTTAGATCCCACTTTGTAACTATGGAAGATATGTAAGACTCATTGGCTAACCAATCCAATATAACAGTCTTATGAGTAAACTTGTTTGTGTAAACAATTGTGTCATGGCCCTATCCATTGCCATGGTCGACTAGTGACTTCAGCCTTAAATATTTGCTCTAAACGTTTCTGGTTATGATGACGAGAATTTGAAATAATAGCTGGGATAATTCTGAGATGGACCACGAAATCTAATCGTGAACACTCACCTCGTGATGTCTGCATTTTCTGCGTACAATCATTTAGTTGATCGGTGTGAACTGTTATCAACGATGTGATTAGTGCGACTGGAAATTGTTCTAGCTTTTAGATTATAATCACGATAGATGATACAGCACTAGTGAATTTTCTGGGGAACGAGAAATAGCCGTAGACCAATCTACACATCTGATAACAGGGAAGCTGTGCTAGACAGTAATTTCTTCACGCATGGCATGATAGAATGAGTATAAAGTATGCGCACTATACACTATTAACATTCGTCTATGCCTAAGAAGAATAAGATCCGGATACCTAGGGATGTTAGTGATAAGAGCGCAGGATGGACGCCACTGGTCCATCAACGTATCTTACTGTTCTACATTGGAAGGGACGTTATCTGAGGGCACGTAGGTATCAAATATGAATAGTGGGCCTAGAGAAATTTGGTTACTGGAGTCTTAAATATCGAGGGACCTGACACCTTTTCACAAAATGCACGCACTAATTTGTACCGCGGGACGATACGACTACGAAGAGACAAGTTGTACCATACCGTCGTAAAGTATGTTTACATTAACTTAATATGAAAATCCCATTCCTTCTAATATTAAAAATTCATTGTTGCCCCCATATATACTCTTTATTCATAAACTTGCCACCATCAGCTGTAAATATATCTAATTCATCAAAGAATAACGTGACCGTAATTGAAATTGCGTGTGTGATTCCATATATACCTATATAGATAATGCTTGTAATACAAAATTGAGGCATTATCTAATAATAATAATTTTTAATTCGTATAATTTTTTAACTCATGGAACCATGCATCTAGTCTTACTAGCAACTTGAATCTTTGTGATTCTTTTTCCAAATATACTAATCTACTTAATGTGCTTCTATCACTTTATTAACTCTCTTTTTCATTCATTACTTTATTATAAAATAATACAAATATATTACATCTATTTCATTACGCTGATAAGCAGATTTAATTTTGCTTTAGTGATAAATTTAGCTCCAGCTGCTCGCATCACTTTAAAACGAGACAATATAACAACATCTGATTCTTATGATCATGCTGACAATGAGTAGCTCAACTGCTACTGCCTTAGGCTTCACACTACTCGTTACTCATTTTGTGAGGATAAATATTAACTATAATATATCAGAAAAGTAATCAATATAATGTGAGTTTGAGAACTTTCTTGAAATGAGATACTTAGAGTTTTATTAATTACTTAGCTATAGAACTCATACTATTGAGCTACTGCTGCTATGAATATAGAACTATCATGTGAGACAATGTCATACTATGCATACATGTTACAAAGACAGCTATAACTGTCTACTGTCTGTATTGAAAGATATATATGGAAAAGTTGAGATAACCACTACTATTTTTATATTTAAACTATAAATTTTGATGTTTTGGTCTGGCTGCAGCACAATTAATAATCTCACTGGTATTTCCTGTTATTGAGATTACTTGTCGAATGCCTGAAGATGAGCAACAATCATATAACTATATGAACTGCAGGTTTTACACTTAACCATTAGTGTGGAAGGAGGAGAGTTGAAAAATGGCAAGACAAGATGTTAGGCTCATTTCTTAGTGTAATTTCTTAGTCTCTATATTCAGGCTGTTTATTTACTTCTTGCCTTCAGATCACTTTTATTTTTTTATAAGAGATGTTATGCCTTATTATAGTATTAGTGTTCTTGTGTGAATAGTTAGAATTAAAGATTTATGATGTATTAGGTTCATTAGTGCCCAACATTTAGGCCAATCTGCTATAGTCTCACCAATCCAAAAATGGAATAGATATGACAATCATGTTGTGGGAAGCAACTTTTTGATCATTTCTATGTAAGTATGTCATCCTATATATATATCATTACATAGACGTTTTAGGGTTTAAAAAAATATAGTTAGAGAGTTATTTTTGTGATAAGTAACCAATTACTTTTATAAAGGCTCCATCAATCTATTTGTTTCAGCTCGTGTGCTGTAGTTGAGTGGGCTGTGGATAGAGTATAGTGGTTGGGCTGGAGGGCTGGAAGCATGCTTCAACATGCTTGTTTTATATTGTGTAAATTATAATTCTTGAAACTAAAATATTTAGAGGCATGTAAACAAATATATTTCATTAAATTGACTGCTTGTTTAAAAATTAAAAGTCAATGTTTCATTATTTTGAAAGAATTCTTAGAATTATAACATTTTGAAATATTTTTTATATGCAAATATTTAAGATTGTTAATTCCTGATAATTTTTTTTGTAATATAGACAAAACCTCAGTGGGATTTTCAATATTTCAATTTATTTCTTGATTTTTCTCTATTAATTTCTAATTAATATTACTTAATATCTTATCATTAATATATATAATATATATTATAATATTATATATATATATAATACTATTAATATATATTAATATATTATAATATATAATATATGTATATAATTATTATATATATATAATTAATAATAACTATATAATATCTATATTTAATATATATATAATATAAATATATATATATAATATTTACATTATTTCAAATTATAATATGTATCACCTGTAATATATGTCTTATATATTAATTATATATATATTATATATATTATTAATATATATTAATTAATATTTCTATTCTTTTCTTTCTTCATCCTACCTATTTTAGGAAAGAAAGTGCAGTATCAAAGCTACTTTCATGATTGATTTATAAATTCTCTCATATCAATGAATAAATAGATTTCAGTTAAAAGATAAAGCCTATGCCATTACCGTACCTCCATCTGTAACCTTATATTTATAGTTGTAAAAGCCTCGTTCAATCAGACAGAAAAATTACCACCGCTAAGCTCATAGGAGATCCTAGCGACGGTACACCTCACTCATCTATGTTGTATAATCTGTTCAAATGTAATGGGGATTTCATCACCTTGTGAACCCACGGTGGGTCATAACACCATGCCCCCGATATATTATAATATATACATATATCCCTCACGCCATTATCTCTCTTCACTTAATCATTATATAAGTACATAACCTTATTATATCTCGTTCCTCTGCCAATATCTCACATTTATTTTCTCCTCACTTTAAATTGATGCGACTCTTCTTCCTCATACGACTCTACTCCACTTTCTCCTCCTTCGGGAATCTTATCACCACCGTTTGGGGTAATCCCACACACTGCTCCCACGGTAGTACTAGGTCGCTTAACCATACCGACTATCATTCTTCATCCGTTTCCCCACCGTGACCAACTTATTTTCTAGATTGTTCTGTTCATTTTTATTTCGTTCTCTTCATTTAGCCCCTGTTGCGAATTGACACAACACGATCTCTTGCTATCTTTTCAATTCCCCTTCAATATTACTCTATATTCGTTCTCGACACCTAAGACATTGTTCAATATAAGAGTCTTATACTCATATTGCTTATTATTGAGGGCTTTATAGTATAGGGAGAGGTGATTTAAAGTGAATATGATTGTGAAAATTTATTGTAGGAGAATATATTTTTAAATATATATATAAATAATAATTTATATCAATAAATAGTGTATTATATATACATAATAAATTTTAATACATTTGTAATAAATATCATAAAGATGGAGGTAATTGTGAGTAAGGTGAATAATAGTGGATAGCTGGAATGATATATTTATTGAGTCAAAAACGTAAGCAATATGTGAGCTAACGTCTATGATTATAATTTGAAGCATAAATTAAGCGTAGATTAGAGTGCACTTATATGTTTATTACTATATATAATAATTTACTATGGTAGTTTATTTGTATTATGATATTAATTTACTTAACTCGGCAGTTTAACTTTATACAAATCTGCAATAAATTGTGATAGATTCCAGTGTCTGAACAACTAGTAAAATCATCAGATTTTACAAATCTTGATAGTTTAATCCTAGCTTACATATAAATCTCACAAAATGCTATGTGAATTAAATCGCATAAACTCTGAGTGCTAAAGAGATTATATTAGTCGAAGAGCATCCATCGATTCTCAATAATACAGTTTCGAATAGCTGTGGGCGATAAGTACTTCAATTCATTCGTTAAACCAATGAAGGAGAGTAGTGGGTTTATTGATCAATAGCTCAAGCAGATGTATTGTGAGATCACAAATACAAGTGAAAAATACTTACTCTCTCTCTAGAGACCTAAAATAGCAAACCCGATATCGATATAATTAACACACTTATTAATGAAATTTCGAAATAGTTTTACGTTGAGTTGAAAGACTGAGTGAGATATGTTAGATAACTGTGCAAATAGTTGTTCTGATATAGCGCTCTGAATAAGAGTATGAGAGATATAGGACGTACCTTGGCAGTTCTCCAATTTCTCAGGGATAAACATTAAGATTATTCCATTGTGGCTTATAGATAACTACTATTTTGGGTGTGCTGAAGTGATAGTCAAAGGTGGTGTTTCACTTTGGGCATGGTGATGATTCGGTGAGAGACTGTAACAAGCGGTGATATGTATTATTGCTAGTTTCCTTCATTATATTTCACAAATGTACTTACTTAATTAAATCTAGTTGTGGATTTCACAGCCAGAATTGTATAAGGGTTATTAATTAATTCAAGTTAGTCAAATCAAAACAAAACACAGTGATGGATGTGAGGGAAAAATACTTATATAATTGTGTTTATTTTCATTGATGTATATTTTTAATCATTTGTTCCTGTTTATCTGTTTATTGTGACTAGACAGTATGATATTCACTTCGTCATGAGGATATGGGATCTTTTTCTTTTTCCTTCTCATTTCCTTTCGCCATATTCCTCCATCTTTCTGGCTTTGCATTCCATTCTTTTCAGGATAAATGGAGATCCTTTCATCTTCACTTGTCCCATACGTGTAAATCTCATCGTCACACGACCAGAGCTCAGGAGCTAAATTTTCTCACTGCGATTTCATTCATTGCCTCAACGACCAATCACTTCTGGTGTTAGCTGATGTCTCTGGATTCATGGCGTTGAAACTTTAGGTGCTTTTGAATTGCTAGTATCTGGAGAGAAGTAAGTAGGTAAACACAAAGATTCTATTACATATGAATTAGAAAGTTGTTTTTTATTAACTGATTTTTTTAGTTAGCTATATTCGTAATGTTCATTATGCACTGAAGCCTTTTGCCTGTGGTAAGTTAGCCTTGTATTTAGAAAATTAGAGTTTGGTTAGGCTCTTAATATATGGGAAGGGATCACGTTTCGGCGAGACTCGATTAATACTTCTCTCGTTTAATGCCTTGCTTTTAGTGCATGTTGGTCACAACTGGCTCATGTAAATGGATATAATTTTTCAACTGAAAAATAAAGGGACACTCTTTCTGATCAGACGTTCAGTCAGCGTATATGGATAGGGCAACACTTTTTGTTCAACAAAGAGGGGTCTTGGTCAAGATGATCAATGGAGAGTTCTGTTTCCACGCGTGTAGAAGATGGTCGTGGTGGATTAATTTATGCTCTGTTTGAGCATAATACAGAAATACCATACTGTATAAGTTTAAGTTTGCATGCTGCGGTTGCTCGTAATGGTGAAAAGGTTAAAGAGGAGTATGATAGGGTCTGCAGTAAATAATAATAGCGTTTAACAGACTCTTCTGGAGATAAATATTTGAATCGTGAAAGTGGTCATAAGTTTGCAACATGTGCGAATGAAACATTGAAATTGATAGTAAGCGCAGTCGCTCCCTTATGAAAGCCGCAGAGCTGAGCCGATGTGTGTGGGTGCGCGATTGACTCGAGGGCACGTAGTCATGGAAATAGAATTCTAAGTTATTTTTTTAGGATCCTTAATAAGGAAGGTCTGACTAATGAGATAGGAAAGTATAGGGTGTCGGCCATATTTTGGCTACATAGAGATATTATTGGTGTGTAGTATTTCAGTTATGTTTTTAAACTACCAATAAAGGTGCTAGAAGAATTTCAATTTTTATTATATAATTGAATGAGTAAACTGTTCAATTAATGATTGATCGTGAGAGGGTGTGGAGTTGGTATTATAAATGCTCAATAGGGGTTTTTAGGTTGCGCCGAATAGTTATGCCGGACAAAAAGCGGAATTACTCGGAATTTCAAGTGTAGTTTGGGCGGATGAGGCGCCGAAATACGCGAAGTGAGAACGTAGAAATAGACCGATATATTTGCGGACGTAGGCACGATTCCGCTAATAGTATGTGAGTGTTGGGAATAATTAGTTTTGTAGTGAGTGATAATAATGATAATTAACAATTATTATATATTGATTCTATATTATGTATGTGAGATTATTTATTGAATTATATAGCCTATGAGTAGTGTAGAATAGTAGGAGAGGGGAGTGCGGTAAGAATAATATTAGGATACCTATATTATTTAGGGATATAGGGAGATAATTAAATATGAGGTCAATATAGGGAGAATAAGTTCATATATATATATTATAGTAGTATGTATATATGTTATTGTATATGATAAATGTATAGTGGGGATATATTAAACACTTTGGATTAAACATTAAGTTAGTACGCCCATAATAAGTATAATCATAGAAGATATATATGAGTAATTAATACGTGAGGGTGTGGGTAATATATTTAGGTACTGGATTTGATATATATTGTAATATAGTTTATTAAATAATTAGGTATAAGGAAATATGTAAGGTCATAATATTGCTAATATGGTTAATAAATAATATGTATTTTACTATGAGGAGTATCGTATAGGGAGGTGGGATTATTATACGGTATCACTATATTATATTTATGGTGGTTGCTAGGATTTATATATATGGTGATTAGGTATAGGGGAAGGTGATTAGGTATAGTTTTATATAGGTGAGAAAAAGGGGTCGTAATAATGAGTATATAAGAGTTCTGCATATGATTATATATAGGTGA
This sequence comes from Trachelipus rathkii, assembly GCA_015478945.1. Taxonomy (NCBI): domain Eukaryota; kingdom Metazoa; phylum Arthropoda; class Malacostraca; order Isopoda; family Trachelipodidae; genus Trachelipus; species Trachelipus rathkii. Next base: position 45,592 of record JABUQX010022979.1, read on the forward strand.
TAATATTGGATGAACTTTTCTTGAAGCTTTGTAACCACAATTAATGTCAATTGAACTGGATTTTGTAAGGTAATATAGGTTAGTATGCAATGGAAATTTAATAGGCAATGCGTGGGGGCAAGTTTTAACCTTATTAACGAAGAAGAAGAAGAAGATATACAGGAAGAGGGCAAATGGGGGAATTAGAATAGTAGGAAGCGTATAAGGGTATCGTGTTAATATTTTAGGGAGTTGATGGGGCATGGGGGGGTCAATTTTAGTCTTTATAGGGAATTCTGTGTCAAATTATAAGCAATGTTACTCCCAATGTAGGAATGTTAAAAAAATGTGTTATTCAAGAAAGTAAAGGATATATATAGCTGGGTAGGAATATCATAAGAATGTACGTATGAGAGGTTTAGAAACGGCAAGTAAATAGGGTATGATGAGAGTAGGACGAAGATAAAGAAATAGCATTAAAGTAATGAGTATGTGAGTGTGAAAAGTTGGACGTAAATTTTTTAGGTAATAATTCTGATGTAGAAGTTTACGATAACGCAATATACTCACATCGTGAGCCGCATTTCAAGGAGGGCAGAGTGAAAATATAAATAATGTAATGAATAGAAAAAAAATGAGATATGAGATGAGTATAATAGAGTGGAATGATGATAGTGGTTGGCGGACAAGAAAGAAAAACTTAATTGGTATTTGAGATAAATGAAGTGAAGAGGTAACTTGAAGCAATGAATTTAGTGTTGAGGAAATCAAGTATATATTATGTGGATTAATGTATGATATAATATAATAATGATATAGGAGTAGATGGGATAGGAGAGATAGAGTAATAGATATATAATTGAACTCATGCGGAGATGGTTAAGTAAGGAGTGTGGGACACACCCAATGCAGGTGTGCAGCGCAGAGCAATAGCAAACGCACGCGCAGATCAAGAACCTACAACGAGAACCTCTTAGGTGGACTCACGGAGGAGTTGAAGAAAGGTGAGAATGAACTACGCAGTAAAGAACAGATGGAGGCAGAGTTACATCAGAAGAAGATGGCGAAAGAAAGAGTCATCATAACAACGCACAAGGCCTGAGATTCATAGTTTAGAACAAATTAATGAGGGTAATAAGGGCTATGAGTACCACTAATGGAGACTAGTAGTAATAAGAATAATAATAAGGACGTAAGGGATTCATGATGGAACGTCCGCAGGTCTGGATGATGTGAGAATGGAAATGTAGCTGCACAGTGGATGTATTATACTTACGAGCTAATATCAGGGAGAATGACTGATATCATTTGGTTTTATGCTCTCAATTATATGCTAGACAGAGGAGGTGCGTGAAGGTACCACCAGGACGGAATTGGAGATAAGTAGATGTATGATATTGGATCACCTCGTATAATACGTGAGCGTAGTCGGAGGAGGAATAAAGAGTGTGGTTGTATGGAGAGAATATTATCCGCCTTGAAGAGGTAAACCCTTGTGGTCCCAACTATTTGGTTATCCACAAAAAAGCAGCACCTCTTTCCCATTAATTTTGTGTATTTAGATGGTAGTAGCTCTCGTCTTCTGACAGGGTGTGTTATTGATCTACTTTGCTTGAGGCAAATGTCTCTTCTGTGTATCTCGGGCTCAAGCTAGTTTTATTTATCTAGCTGTATGATGTTAATATGACTAAGGAGCCTTTTCTTTCGAAAGGTCGCATGCCGCTGAGGGCACCTAATGAGTTTGTGTTTTAGAGATTTCGATTGGTGCGTGAGTTTGGGCATGAACTCGGGTGGGATTGGATGGAACCAAGGCCAAGAGATTGTGGTTTGTGAGTTTGTCCGAGTGTGAGATTAGTTAGTTAGTAGTGTGATTTGAGTTATTATTGGATCAAGTTTTATGTATTATTATTATATTCATCTAATTATTATTTTTCTCGATAGATATAGTTGAGGATCAACCATTTGATAATGCTTACTTCATTAGTTAGATTATTATTAAATTGATACTATTATTATTATATTAATTTATTATTTAAGTTAATTAATGTATTAATTTTGTGATTATTGATTATTAATTAATTAACTGGCTTCTGCCGCCTATTCTTTCGTTGAAAATGTGTGGACCTATACTTGATGAGTAGGTCGGTTATGCATGTAATATAGATATTGAGAATGAGGGGGGTAATCATACTACTTGTCTGTAGATAGGGTGTTATAGAGGAAAATAGGAGTGGTATCTTAGGGGCAATAATATTCGGTTAATAAAGTATAAAGGGCCTTTTATTTATAGGAATTATATATTATTATAGAATATGTATGTGTGAGAGTGGTTATATAGGAGACACCTGTCCAATATAAGTAGTTGTGGGTAATAATGTATATTAGATATATGATGTGGTGAGAGGATTTTGATAATAGCAGGGGGTATTGTTACGTATATATAGTATTACTAGCCGTGGCTTCTTAGCGCTACTAAACTCTCAGTTGCTTTTTACTATCTATGGCGAGCTCATACGCTCTCTCTGGTTCTCTCTGCAGCTCATCGCCGAATTCGGTTCGTCATACTGGTGCAGTGGTGCTCGTCACAGGTGAGTATATTATAGGAATTTAGTAATTATCCATTATATAATATGACTATATTTCCCCTTGTTACTTGAATAAGTGTGTGAACATATAGTAAATATATTTTGTCGGTAATTTACGTTTTTGTATTGACCGTATTTCATGTAGATCATCCATGACCATCTGTGCTCTTAGTATGATATATACTATGTAGTATAGTATACCTACTTAGTGGTATACGAATAATAAACGTGGATATAATAATAGGGTTTTTAGATGATTATTATTATGGTTATGTAGTATAATAAGTATAAGTATTATATATATATTTATAGTGATATGGTGACTTTACGAAAACCAAGATACCAGTACTAAACTAGTATTTTGAAGACAGGGAACATATAAGTAGTGATTATAACCCTCTTAAACATCATCCGGTATAAGGATAAAAGTGTATTTATAGTGTATTTATTATGATGGATATAGTATACTATAGGTAATAAGAGATAGGAGGTAGTAGTGAAGGGTGTATAGTCAGAGGTCTATGTTTTTAGAGTAGGGGGGTATTATAATAGTTATTATTATATAGTAGAAGTAAAGTAAAAAGATATTTTATTTTAAGTATTTCATTATATATCAGTTATCATTATGTTATATGTATATTGTGTATATATAGTGAGTAGTGTGGTCGTGGTGAATGTATAGAGATAGTATAGTATAAGATAGAACTTAGTAATAGTAGGTAAGAAGTTGAAATGGAGGATGTGCCTGAATATTTTCGTAAGATATTGTGCGGGTATTCCGGGCTAATGGAGTAACTCATATAATACGGAATAATTCGGTATTGACGACGGGGGCGCGTGTGATTTGGCTCGAACTATTCGATGCCGAATATTGAGCTTTGATAAGAACAATCAAATTAAGATCAATTCATAATTTGTGAAAAAGATTATATTTATTTCAATTGTAAAATGAAAATTCTTTAGAAACTTATTTTCCAACAAAATAAAAAATATAAGCACATATTTTGTATTTACAATATTGCGGAAAATCTTTTCATTTGTCTAGATCCTATCTAAAGGAGTTCTCACGATGAAATATGTGGATATATCTCGATTGAGGTGATTGGGGATAAGTGGACCAAAACATGGTAGCTGGTATAACGTGGGGGAGAGTGGCTGTTGCTTATTCATTGTCATAGTTTTATTCATCATGTTGCAACTATCATTCACGATTCAACTATTATAGGTCAGAAGTTGTGTAAAGAATATTTATATTTACTTGCAGAAGCATATCCTCTAGAATATGTATTCAACGTCATTCAGCAACGGCAAGAGGCTGCAAGACTCATATATAAACGTGGTATTAACAAGATGAAGCTGAAGAGTGTGCAAACAGTCATAGAATTAGAAATCAGATCATTTCACCGGCTGGAGTACAGACTTATGATATGTCTTGAAAGATTGTTTTGAAACAAATAAGTTTCCCTCCACTCCATATATCGCTTGCTGATGGCTGAGTCAGAAAATGTTTCCCTGATTTTCCTGTTGTTAAAATTATTTCCATTTCAAATGGAGCGCATTTGAAACAGCACTAAAACAGAGCATTAAAACATGAAGTACACAGTCGCTACAAGTGGATACCTTACTATTTTACGGCAACATAAATCGGATTGTTTAAAGTAGAGGCAAGTAAAAGCAAAAGCTTCATGAAATAAGTGTGACACTCCGTAGTGAATGAGACTGTGAGGAAATCAGTATAATAAAAAAGACTTGTGCTAAGTTTCTATGTAATTATAATTGTGGTGTAGTGTAGCGTGACTATTCTTAAATTGCGATTCTCAAGCTAAGTTTTCAAACATTGATATCAGATAGTCAGTTAAATATGTCCGTTTGAGCGCATGGGATGAGAATGCACAATAGAAAAATATTAGACTGGTACCTAGATCGTCTTCTGCTGACGATGATTCACGTGTGGTGGAAAGGTGAAGGCTTGATAAGGTGTCCATTTTTCCCCTTCTTTAATTTGGATTGTTTTTAAAGAATATTGGCCGAGCAATATAAGAATTGCAGTGGCAATAAACAGAAAAGAAAGAATGAGAGGGAAACAGAAGTTCCCTATTGCGTTCTGATATACGAATGGTGATTATGGTAGCATAAATAGTAATATTGGGAAGGCGACATACACGCGGAATTTGTGCATCGAAGAAGTAATAACAATATTAAGTAAGTTTTTTTGCCTACTTTGAACAGTGATGAACAATGAATAGTGTACATTCGGAGATGTGGTGGAAAACAACACTGGAAAATAGTTTAGTGGAATTTGGTAAGAGAAACTAGGCAATTAACTAGCGTTCCAGCTCCAACGATCATCAGTCGAACAGATGAAGAAGATTTGTAGAACAGGAGGAATTAAATGTTATGAAGACCACAGAATAATAATATCGCTGCGACGTGAAAAAATGGAGAACCGCTGGCCAAATGTGTCTTGCCATTTTAACCTTAGAGCTTATTTTTCAAATGAAGGTTTAGTTTAATGAAGATCTTAATTAAATAATTTAAAACCGCTTCTCATTCCATTAAGTAATTTTTTGTAATTATAGTGATTTGCGTTTTGCTACTGTGTGTCGGTAGTTAATATGGAGATATGTGTACTTTTTGTTTTTATTTACTCTTGTAGTATGAAATGTTGAGCAAGAAATTTTACCCCTTGGACGGGGTTTCCGCAACTGATTGTATTGATGTGCTGGCATGCTGATCCGAAAGATGTAGATCGTTTTTTGCATATCACGATCAGGCCATATTTGATAGAGCGAGTATTGTGTGTAACCAACAGATTTATAAAATTTTTATGATTTTACCATGTTTTTTGCGAGAGAAGTGGTCTAAGGCTGTTACTCGCATAAATTCTTGGGATACTATCATATATATCTTTATATATATATTAATACTAATATATATAGGTTATATATTACTATAAATATATAGGTAATGATGAGTAAGAAATATATATCATATATATGATTATAATTTAAGTAATAATAATATAATATATTAATATAAATAATAATTATAATATAATATATTATTAATATTATAATATATATAATTATATATTATATTATATATATAATTATTATAGTAAGGGTAGGGGCATGCTAGGTGTGAACAGAATTAATAATATGAGAGATCAGATTCACGTATTAGAGAAGTTGGTGTGGCTGTGAAGAAGAGGGTAAAGTGAAGGAGGTAATAATATGTAAAGTATTGATTGAATGAATGTTATTTGGTCAAGTATAGGAATAGGATGATGTAGTCGGTTATTTATGGTTAATTGCGATGTATAGTGGAAGAGTGTGTTTGGGATTATCAATACCGGCTTGGGACGAACCGAGGAGAGTGGAGTGAGTCGTATGAACGATCCTGTACTGGAAGGAGTAGAGATAAATGTGTAGATTTGGCAAGAGGCGTATAGATAAGGTGCATTGATAGGAGAGATCAATTGGCGTTGGTGGTTTTTTGTGTATATGGGGGTGTGCAATGGTTGTTAGGCCTACACCTGGGCAAGGGATGAACTTAAATTGACGTATTTTAGTATCACCTATTAATAAGTTGAGGGTCGTCAGCTGGATCCCAATGAAAGCTTTAATGGGTTGAAGTAAATTTTGCTGTTCTGTTGAGAAGCTTTACTATATTAAATGGCATAACAGAGGGGCGGTTATATTAGCCTGGGCTATAATTCTCTTTACGTTATTATTCATACTCTCCCTCCTCGCTATTTTCTTTTCCGATGTTGTAGCGCTCCTTACTCCCAATCCTGGGAAAATAAGGTATTGTGATAGAAAAAGATAATTTGAAAGAATAAGCATTTGTCTTAATAACTGTAAAGACTATTTATTATATTTATGATATAGTTAGTTATGTTTAATGGAAGTACTACTACTAAGAGAATATAATATATATATATTTTAATTAATATATATGGTACCGCTATACTATAGGTACAAATTATATAGCGTATATATTATACTCCCTCTAAATACTAAATATATTAGTTAACTCGTACATAAGAAAATGAGGTTTGAATATTATTATATTATTTTCATACAATAAGCTCATTTATTATATAAATAAATATGATAATCTGCAGTATATAAAGTGAGGAATAATGTGTATATATAAATGACTAAACGAGAGAGTGAAGAAATATAATTGAAATAATATGGAAAACCTACACCATATATAAGTAAAGCTTAAACACTCTTAACAGGTATCTAACAAAAATTTCACTGTTGCATAAATAAATTATATTTTAATATAAAGTATTAAAAAAAGGAAACTTGATTTTAAAATGTATACAAATGATATTAATTGATATTTATATATTTAATTTTTAGTTTCAAGGAAAATACATAAATAAAATAAGGAGTGTTGTAAAAACTCAGATGCTTCCAGCCTCAAAGCCAACCAGACTACTATCACAGCAGGTAACAATTGCTTCCAGCTGAAAAAATATGGTGCTAGTCCTTTAAAAGTTGGTTACTGTTCAAAAACCAACTTCTAAATTTATATCTTTTTGGAAATATTTGTTTGATAGTTAATACTATATTGATGCAGCATGGACAACTACAAGAAGAGGATCATAAAAGTTGCCTCTTACAAATTGGTGGATTCTGGCTATAAAGAGTCTAATAACGGCCAATGGTGGCTATAGAACTCTATAATTTATAATTTAAATTAATAATTTAACTAAAAAAATGAAAATATTTATAGGCATTCTTTTATATTAATTAAATATCAGTATGATATAAAGCAATAGTATATTAAAGCTCATACTGAATAAACTGCTATCTACTTTACCCAAATTTAATAATTGGTAGCCTTAATATCTCATTGTCTTGCTTTTTCACTATCTCACTTTCTACTTCCAGAATAATTGATATTAAAGTTAAAGCCTCAGTTCAAAATGTTTTTTTGATTTTTATTGCCCTCTTCTGGCATTACACAGTATCTCAACAGTAAATAAGTGAATTTAATTAATTAGTTTACCCTCAACAATACATATAAATATTTTTAAATACTGAATAACTACGTACGCTTGGTAGCATTAAATCTTTCATATAATCTTTAGATTTACTAAGCGATAGCAGTCCTTATAGTCTCGTCATTTAGTTACACAGTTGGATATACGCGTGCAGTTACTGTCATTAGAGTAATAAGTAGCAACGTAGTAGTTTATATCAGCTAAGTATATATATAATTAATTAATAAATCTCGGAACATTTAAGTATGTCATGAATCAATTTCAGAATAATAATAAGGATTTAAATTAAGGTTTTTATCCCAATAGTAAGCAGTTAGTTGGAGGGCTGACTAGTAGCAGTTGAAGACGACTCATTTGGTCATACTGTTATCATAGAATCAATTTTTTTTAATTTTTCTTCATTTATTTAAAGTATGAGCACGCTGGGCTAATTTTATAAATAAGTGATATCAAATAAAATGCTGCTTATATACAGGCGTAAAATATTATTATTTATATTATAATTAGATATTTAATGAATGAAAAAAAATATAAATGATATAGCAATTTAAAGTTATTTATTATTATTTAATAAAAAAGAATCACAATAACAATTTGCAAGTACATATACTTATTTACTAATATATTTGATTAAAAAATTTAATAATAAGAAATAGTATATATTTTATAAATTATATTAGCATATATGAAGGGAAGAAAAAAAAAGGATATGATACATGTCTTTTGATAGATTATGTTAAACATATATATACTATAACTATGAATATAAAGAGTAATATGGGTAGACAAAATGATGTAATTAGAAGAGAATAATGGTTTAATTTTAATGTTAAACTCATCTTACGTACGGTAGTAACTTTCCTTCTTCGTAGAACGATCTCCCTCAGTGCATAGCGTCTGGATAATCCCTCATCATAGCCTCCAATCAGATAGTCGGCCATCATATTGGATATCTTTACTACTTGCTCCTTATGGTAAACGTCCTCACATGAACTTTAGATATTGATGGAAGCGTTACATCCATGCTCATATTTTATACATATAATCGTAGACCTATTGAGTTTATCTACGGAAAATTCTTAGGTGAGAATTATAAGTAGTTATGCAAACTTATATACTCATATCTATCAGTCCTATGGGAATGATAAAACTGTCTAGCGTTCCTGTACAAATGTTACGGTTGGTCTCAGGCTTTCAACTGTTCCGTACTACAGAAAAATTCCTAGTGCTTACATTCTGAAATAGCATTTCCTTACGCTTACTTAATCCTTTTAACACAGTCTATATTGTACGCAAGGCAGACATCAACAGAGGTAGTGGTTCCGTTTAATTTGTGCCATCAATATATATCCAGTACTTTTTTACTTCTTTCAGTTTACACTCTAGACAAGCGAACGTATAGAAGTCATATATAAGTACGAAGCATTACTACATCATGGGTTATTTATAGGGCTTTTACACAAATATGTTTTATCAAATATTCTCCCATGTTTTATGTGTAGTGGATGTAAGATGGGTTAATTACTTCTATCTGTAACAAGTATAAAAGCATTAATGTTTCTGTCACCATTGACGTCAGGTTTTCCCCGGTGTAATTCTTCATTTTGGTCCAAATGATTCCTTTGCGCCCGGCTGTCCTAATAGACAAAGGAAGAAGGTATATTATGGTATAAACCTGCTTGTTCTGACCGTAGCAAAAATATGTTTTATTCGCATTATTGAGTTCGCCGCATTATTTTACCTATCCATGTAACCTATTGAAAATTAATTTAGTTAAGCCATCTCCAAATCTGTCTTTTGATTTTTTTTGCAGTAATCCTCTCTCTATTCCGTAGTCAGAGATCATATCCCTATCTGGTAACCGAAGTCACATACCTGTATGCTTTATGTTGTGTAATAACACACACTTATTAAACATGCTCTATGGTAAGTTGTCATAATTAAAAAAGTTATCGCCTGCTCAATTTACTGCTATCGTATGCGGGATTCCAATTATGCAGAGTTAGTTTAAGGATTGTCAACTTCTACATGCTAAATCACAAGAGTTACCTATCTGAACTGGAAAGAGTACCTCCGCAGTGCTCTAGCTTATCTGTTTTAACGATTACAATAAAATGTTCTTAATCTGTGCCATGGTCCGTAGTTCATTTTTTAAATGCAACCTATCAAGCCCAACAAGCTCAGTGACAACTTCGGAGGCAAATTACACCATCCATACATAGAGTCGTTATCAGTTCACCCTTGAGGTAAACAATAGAACGGAACCATTCGATTCTGTATTTATCAGAATGGAATGTATAGGAGCATCACATGGCCCAAGTCTTGGCCACAACAATAACATTATACGACGTACTGGAAAGTTACACTAATCTGCTGGTGCCCGACGTCATCGATACGTTTAGTAAAACTTGTTGTGCTTACTGGTAGGATATATAATACCGAGGAAGTAACGTCTCATATCAGCCTACGCAAGTGCGCACCTTTTAATTAAGAATAAATTTATGTCATTCCATAGAGGAAAATTGGGCATAAAAATAATGCATGGGGGAATCAATGATTGAACAGAAAACGGGAATGTAGATCATATAGCAAATCCGAGATATAATCATTAAAATGGAGAAATCAGCACCATCCGAATTACTATATGAGACGTGTCTGCTTACAAAAGTCCATCCACAGAAAAATTTCCACCTTTATTTTGTACCAATTTTAAGTATTTCTTTATTTTTTTCCTCCTAAATTGTGACCGAACTTTCAATAAGCTATTCGCGGGTACGATAGAGAAGTGGGTTATCTCTCTGGATCCGAATATTGTATCGCAGCAATACTTTTAGCTCGATATATATCGAGTATATCGGTATATCTGATCTTTTTTCTATATTAGGACACAATACCTAATATATTAGGGTATCCATGGAGCTAACTAAATATATAGATATTTTTATAGTTCGTATACTGCCCTGGATATTCACTTTAGGTGGAGCATTATAACAGTATGTGATTTAGTCACATGTTATCTTACAGTATATCTATATATAATATCTATATTAATATATATATTACTATATATATTATATATTATATATCATATATTTATTATAATATCTATTATATTTATATCCTATATATATTAGTAATATAATTTATATTGATATATAAATATAAAACACTTCAATGTAAGTCCTAACTTATTTATTAACTTAAAAGAAATGCCAATATCACTGTCCTTGGCATATATACAAATGTACTTAGATGATTTCAAAGCAACAATATAAATTTTATGTTAAAATATACAGGGTCACAAACACACCAACACACACACTAATCTACGCTTATTCTCAATTTCAGCTCCAGACTACATATTGATAGTGAATGCTGCACTGGGCGGAATGACATTCTCCAATTTCAGGCTCCACACGTCGCAGCTTTTCTCCTCTCTGATCACATGGACCAGTACCCTTGCCAGTAAGCCCTGCGTGAAACCCTAACGGAGTTGAGAGTAGTCGGATGGTGGGAGGAAGCCATGCCTACTGTTAATGGGAAGGCGGTAAGACAATCTACTGCGAGCGAGAAGATGCGAGTTTAGCATCGTCGTCAGCTTTTTACTGCCTGTGATACCAAAGTGAGATGGTACCAGAAAAGGTAACTGATTTTCAACGGGCATGGAACATTCTCGAAAATCATTTGGTTTCATGGGTAAAGGGCCAGCAAGGCTTGCAAGATACTACGGGAGTTTGAATATATGATACAGAATTGGTCACTATTTAGAAACAGGATTCAACACAGGACCATTAAAATTGCCGTTAGTTCGGCTGTAAAAATGGAAGACGACTGGGGGAGAGTATGTGAGAAAGTGTGGTCAGGGAAAATTGCTGAAGCACCCTCTCCCTCTTCAGATTTGGATCTGTCTGCGAAGATTTGAACATTCGCCATGATCAATAGAGTGGGACTAAAAGGAGTCGTTTAGTTCGGCTGCGAGACTCTCTCCTTTATAGAGGAAGTCAAGGAGTTATGGAGTATAGACACAAGTCATGGGGGAAAGCAATGGGGTGTAATCTTTGATAGGTGTATAACAGCATTTTACAGAGGAAATGATTTAGAGACCATAAAACACTTTTCTCTAATTGACACTATAAGTAACACTCTTCTATAAATGGAATCATGCAGATGGTTGAGGTGTTTGGGGCTGGATATAGGTGGAACACATAAAGTATTCTCTTCGAAGGCAGAAAGGATATATGTTTGTTACGACCTCAAGGTTAACCTTGGTGGATTATCGGAAGGTCCCCTTAGCAAAGCGAAGGTAATCGCCTTGAATTGGATCTAGCTGTGATAATAATATGGAGAACTTTTGACAATATCTAGAACAAGCGTAATTTAATTTTGAGCGGATGAAGGCAATATAGAGAAAGGATAGAGGCTTTTGGTCTACTCTTCAAGTTTCGTGAAGTGAAGTGACGAAGAAGGTCTAAGGGAAGATGGCAGGTTGTTTTCAATTGGTAAATGTGAGAGGAAAAGATGATTCGATCGTATAAGAAGTAACCAAGAAACTTCACTTGCAATATCCCTTCAACGGATGACGAAACCTATTAAGGATGGGGTTGGGTATTTCGCGGTTACCCTTTCTACCCTTTTCCCAGAATAAGCCAGGGAAGGTTTTTGTTGGAGAGAAGTGAAAGATATGAGAAGGACTTCTCTCGGTAAAGTTATTTGAGGAGAGTTGAAGCCAGCGTTCCATGGTGGCCAGTTTTGCTCCTTGAATACACTGTCAGGTCATCGGCATAGGTAAGAACTTAACAATTTCTGGGACACAGCCGAAAGCATCGTTAAAACTGATGGGACAATGAGAACACTACCTTGGCGGTACACCTTCATCTCAGGTGAATGGTCCAGAGAGAGAGAACGGAGTAATGGCGAACCTGAAAGGTTCTGTTCAATAGTAAAGTTATATATATATATTATATATATTATATATATAATATAATATATATATATATATATTATATAATATATAATATATAGAGTGGATCTTATAATAGGCGACTAATTTCTAGCACATAAGCAATTTGATTGATACTATATATATATATAATAGATATATATATATATATATATATATATATATATATATATATATTATATATAATATTAGTATATATATAATATATATATATATATAATAATACTATATATAATATATATATAAGTTTGGTAATTTTTAGTAGAGGGAATTTTGTACAATGGATATATAGTGTATGAGGAAGTAATATTAATGGATTATTATTATAATAATGTAATTTGAGTGCGGTAGAATCTTTTATATATATCTGAGATATATTTATTATTATTATAATAATATAATATAGTAATATATTTATTTTGATATATTAGGAGATATTTTTTAATTAAAGACATAATAATAATATTAATATTGATATACTTATAAATTAAGAATTCAGAGGTTGATATATATACTTATAGATAACAGAAAATTACAAGTTATATATGTATTAAATAATAGTTATGGATATATATAATAAGTATGAGATTATTTAAAGTTGAAAGATTTTAGAAGTTATGATAAAGAGTACATTATGTATTTATAGTGAGATATGGAGTTTAAAAGTTAATGTATATGATAGGATTTCGAATATTATAGATTTTAAGGATGATGGATTGGTTAGATTCACATAGTTAAAATAGAGGCGACGGATATTAATTTGAAAAGTTCAATAAAGAGTAAAAAATATTTTCTTAAATTTTTATTTTTGTAACTCTTATTAGAAATAGCTTAAAATTGTAATAATTTTAGAGATATAAAGCTAATCTTTATCTAATTATAGGGTATATATATAGTTTATATAATATATAATATAAAAATATATATATATATAATATATATATGTATATTCTAACATACTCTTCGTATGGTAATATTTCTTGGATTTTCACATTATTTCTATATACACTTCTGCAAGCAAGTAAGATCAGATTATTAAATAATATAATAAAACCTATATATTATTTGATATATTAATATATATATATATATATATATATATATATTATATATTATATATAATTATATATATATATATATTATAGTATATATATATATATAGTATATATTATAATTAATTATATATATAAAGCGTAGGATTATATATTATATATATATATATATAGTTTCTATGAGCACAAATGGGAAATAATATTTTATAAATACAGGAAAATATTAAGTTAAAATGTACGTTTTACAATATTAAATTTAATGAGAGAAATAGATTTTAATTTTTTGATTAGTCTTGAAGTTTATTTAAAAAATAAATAAATTAAGATTAAATAAAGAAAATAAAATAAAATGTTAATGATTTATAATTAATTTTGTTATATTTAATTGTTTAATAATAACAAAGGTATTTATAGTCAATTAAATTATTTTGATCTGGTTATATATTATATATATATTTCCCGCGAAAAGCGGCAATACGGTTAGGAATAAAAAAAATCTATATGATTGAAATTTTCAATTACTTGTAAATTCGATTATTGAAAGGAATGGTTTAAACCGCGTTCCAAAACCCGTTAGTTCCTCAAGAGATATTCTCCTTCCTATTTGGTGGTTCTCTCTTCCTTCATATTACAATAGATAAATTAGGAAGATTGCTATGTCGGGCCTTCAGGATTGAATTAAAAATTTTAGAAGCGTCTATAATTTAGGTCTTCATTATTATTTATTTAATTATGATTATATGTATTATTATTATTATTATATATATATATTATTATTATTATTATTATTCATCGTATTATTATTTATTATGATCATTCATTTAAAATTTCAAGTTGCCTTCAACGGAATCCTTTGGTCTTCCTTCGGACTTGCCAGTAAATCTCGGATACTTTCATTGTAAATTTCAAGAAAACTTTCTTCGATGTTTATATGCCAGTTGTAGAATTGGAAGAAAAAACTATTTCCTTTTTTTTTCTTTTTTTTTTTAAATCCACTTCTGCTTTCCTTTATTACTTTTGAAGTATGCATAAAGTCCATACTTTTACCATCATATATATATACATATAATATATATATATATATATATTTGTCTTATCAATTTAGTGTATATTTTCTTTTTTTATAGTTTCAATTAGATTATATATATATATATAATATATATATATATATAGGTCGTACTTGCAAAAGATTGGTGGCTTATTTAAGAGCAAGCACCCTAAGAGGATGATTATGGTAAATTTAAAATCCATATTTGAAACGACCATTTATCAAACAATAAGTAATACTTCAATAAAGTAAATAGGACAACAAAAGTCCCTTCTGTTGTATATACTCCTTCGTTGTGCGATTGTAGGATCACGGACTTTCTAGCCGTTACCACACTTACCGACCTTGGAAAAACTTGCGATCGGAGTTCGGAGTCGCATTCCCTTCTTTGAAATTTATCTCTTAGACCGAAAGCTGCGTTTAAGTTATTAGGATTTCTAGAAAGAGTATCTTAAGTTGAGATCTTATTTCTTCTGATTCTTCTTATTGCTAATTTAATCTGACTGAAGAGTCAAACAGGACGGGTTAATATATTATTTCATTTCGACTTATGCTAAAATTTTTTCATCGCGCAACTGCTTAGCATAATATCACGAACAGAAAATTAAAATTTTTACAAAAGTTATAATGGGATATTTACATTATATATAATATATAATAGTATTATATATATATATCTTAATAGCTATATATATGTATATATAATTATACTATATATAATATTATATATATATTATAAATTATTTATTATTATTTATATATATAAATAAATATAATATATTATATATATATCATATATATATATAATAATATATATATATATATAGTACTATAAATATATAATTATAAGTATAATATATATATATATATCGGCCTATATGTATATAATATATAATATTAATATAGAATATTTATATATATATATATTAATATATTATATAATTATGTTATTAAAATATATATACTTAGAGTATATTGGCCTATAGCGTATATATAAATAATTTATTATATATATATTAATATATCTACTATATATATATAGCTATATATTTATAATATATATTATATATACCATATATATAGTATTATATTTATATATAATTATATTAAAATAATTGTTTTATAAGATTATTATATTAAATATATATCTAATATAACTATATATATATCTATATATATACATATATATATATATAATATATAATATATATCATATATATATATATATAATATATATTAGATATAAATTATATATATATAATACCGATATATATATATACATGCTACCACACTATAGTCACCTATCATATATATATATAAACTACTATATATATAGTATATAAATATATATATAATTATAAATTATAAATATAATAATATAATAATATATATAGCATAATATTACCATATCCACAAGCTAGGGCTTTCGCCCTCTGCAGTGGACCAGGCGATCTTCTTCCTTCCGCCTGTAACTCTTAGATCTTAAGAGCACTTCTAGATAAAACTATTTCTCGAGCAAATTTATTTCTGTATGTTTCAATCCTTTAGTTAGACACCAGGTGGTTTCCCCTTCAGTGAACTATCATCTTCTCCATTTGGCTCGAAACGTTCTTCTCATTTAGATTTCCAGAAAGCTTTTTCTATAGGGCATAAAGAAAAATAACTGTTGGTCAGGACTTCTAAAAGCAGAAAAGAGAAGCAAGGTTGCTAATCATTAACATAACATTGATATAATTATTATTTCATGCACCCTTATAGTGCAAGCGAAGAATCTGTTCCCTCATTTGAATCCGATGTGTCGCCTATATCCAAACTTTTCATATGTTATATAGTTTACTTATTATAATAATAATATAATATATATATATATATACTATATATATATGACATAATATATAATAATATATTATATATATGATATATATTATAGTATATATCTATATCATGATACTATATACTACTACTCATATACGTATAATATACTAATATATTAATATAGACTAATATATATATACTTAATACTACTATATATATATTAATACTTATATATATAAATTCCGATAGTTGTGATCTACAGCCGCGACGATACTCTTGTTATTAAGAATAATGAAGAAGTAAGCACAACCTTCTACCCAATTCATTATCCTCCATAAACCCAATATTTCGAACTTTTAACATTCATCTCCGATCACCAGTCATATCATACTATACATTTCTTAAACGCGTTATCTACCTAGCACATCCTATATCTAGCCAAGCACTTCAGCTCCTATTCCGGCGATCGTTCTAATTATCTCATATCAATCTCGCCAGCTCAAGAAAGATTATTATTATACGTTACCAAAACCCATCTCCATATTCATATCATCTTCTCTCCCTACTATACCACACACTCTATCCAATATAACAACAAGTCGACAGCTAATAATCTCTCAACGCTCTCTCATCCCTCGAGGATTACCTTAACATATACACTCTCTGACTATACTATACTATTGTCCTTAATACATAATGTCACTCAATTATGTTCAACTAAACCCATCGACATTACACTCACCATATACTAATCTCTCACATCAAACACATATCTCTTCATGATACTATTATATTTCCTCAACTATGATATTCAACATATCATCTCATACAATTCCTATAAATCATCCATATCTCTATTCCTGCCTATACCTTCACTCATACTCTTACTGACTAACTGTACTCGATTAATTCACACCGCTATCACTTAATCATCACTACATATATACTCATCTTCTAAATAGTAAGCCTTATTCACCAACTTACATACTTATTGCCTGCTTCCTTCCTATAGAACATTCGTTTTACTATCATTATCTCTACACCCATACATCTTACATAACAATGTATATAAACATTAAACGATATACATGCATAATTACCTCCCGTGCCAATCCTATCTGTCGACATCTACACTATTTATTAAGACCCCTCAACAATAATGATTCATCGATGACAACCACCGACAACATAACCAGCTCATACGGCCAGTAGACTTGTACAGTACACGTAATCTCAAGGCTACTCACTGACATAAAATATACTAACAACCCTATGATATAAGCTTATGCTCTAATAAAAAACATATCACATTAAGTATATAATCTGCCACGCTTTTCCACACATGATATTTACAACAAAAATTAAAATTTAATTATTGTGTACCTAGAATTCCTTCAAATCATAAGAGATATTTTAAATCAATACAAACGTGATCTTTAATCTTCGCCTTCTTCTCATACGATCCTTTTATGCTTCGTCATCTCTTCAAAGACTGAATATAGTAAGAATATTAGGTGGACAATATAAATACCTCGTCACATCACTCCGTCCCTTTTATTACTAAATACAACAACAAGAACTATGCCTGACCACATTAACATTCCACATATTTCCTGTCTCGTCTTTCTGCCAAAGATATTTATCGTCCAATCTCCTCATGTAGCGAGTCATTTAATCGTTCAAGAGTTTACTATATCAACATTTATTGTTTTCTAGCCCATCGCCCAATTATAAATATCATACATCAATCACTCATCCTCCATCTGACACCTTAAGGTAACTTATATCTACTCGGTTTATATAACACTTAAACCAACCGTAAAACAATAACTAACTACAATTCTTAATATATCATCCTCTACAATAATATGACATACATCCATATAATCTCTCAACCTGCTCAAATCACGCCCATGTCCAAACCCAACTTGACCTTCCCTCTGCTTATCTTGGTCATAATATACTGTGATCACATACTTCCCACTACTATATCCCTTCGCTCTATATATTTGGACCTAACATTCTGTAATGTCTCAAATCATTTCCTTTTCCTTTTCTTGAGTTACATAAAGCCCCTCTTTTTTAGTAGCGGTTTCTATCAAGCATCTCACATATAGACACCTTTTACTCACTCTTATCATATATCTCTAACTTGATCCCCTGGTGTTAGCCTACTCTTTAACATCTTTTATATCCATCCCTCTCCTACTCCCGCGACGCGCCATACTTAAAACTCAATCTAGAAACACATTAACTTCCACATTTAACTCTCTATCGTCGCACCACGATCGCCTTTCAATATTTCCTAAGCCCTGTAGTGAAAACCCCTCATCTCAATCACGAGCTGTTCTTAAGTACCCCTACTCCCGAACTACTCCATTATCCTTTCCAGATTCTTCTCGATCACCTGAACTCCGTAGACCAAAACCTGTAAGCGAATTGCCAACCATCCCACCAATCATCTCTGTCTACGTCATCGATACTTCATAAATCAAATGACTATACTCCACTAAAATCTGCAGAAGATCCTCTTTAACTAAACACAAATACACTACTATCATATAAATCTCAACCTCCTTCTAAGACAAATAAAACAAACATCATCATAATAAGCTATCCCAGTCTACTTCCTACTTATGCATACTACAACATCTCTATCACCCGACGATGTATGTTACGCTTCTTTATCAATCTGACTACAAAACCTAACATGTACTAATACGTTCTATAATTACACTATTCTTCTGCGTAATACACTTAATAGTCCCCGAAAACATGCGGATTTTTACAACACACTGACCATGTGCACAATTGTGTATATGAGTTTCTTGTTTACGCGTTCCTGTTAAGAATATTTTTAAACTCACTAATCACTGCTTATACCGTATACGCGATTATTATCAGTGCATCCGTATCACTAGAACCTAAGTACAGAGGAATCGGACTTATTGTACTATACTGCAAATATCTCCATTATGCCGTTACAACTATAGATCCAGGCTTATGAGCGTCTGATCCATCAACACTTAATATTTAATTCATACTTATTACGATTATTACGTGATAAATTTAGTTTTCCTAAGAGCGATAAAGAGCAGCGTTAAAAAATCACAATCACAAATTGTATAACTCCCATCCTACAATTCATCAGGTCTATAATATGGTTTTGGTATTCTGTCCTATATGAGAGTAGAAAACAACACACAGGAGTACGATTAACCTTTAGATGTTTTAAAAACTCAAAAGTTATTTTCCTTATCATACTAAATTAATACTCGGATCAGAATTGGTCAGATATATAAAAAAAAAAAAAAAAAAAAAAAATCCTTAGTTTCAAAAGTTTTATTGAGTCAGATTTAGATACAGTAGAGTAATATTTTAACAGTTTATAAACAGGTCCTACGCTGGCCTATATACATCTATTTAATTTAAATGATCCCACAATTCTGAAAAGGGGGCTGCTGAGAAAAGCCGAGTAGTTTCCTTCAAGCCACCAATGATGAATACAGACATGAAAATTTAATGATAATAATATTAATAAAATTATAACAAATCATAGACCTGATGAGTTACATTCTTTTGTCAAAAATTATAAGTAAATAATAATAATAATAATAAATAATAATCATAATTAATAATAATAATAAAAAATATACCAAAAATAATAAAACTCTTAATAATTTAAGCCTAAAATATAACTATTAAGTTTATCAACCTTTCCTGATACTAACATTTCTGACCTAAACTATCTTAATTTTCTTAAAGCCTATCTAGGAAAATCAATTTACAGAGATAGTATGACGCTATTTATATTTATTAGTTCTGACCGATTTTGTTCTGTGAGATAGATGATCATCATCACAACTAGTAATTTTTATAAGAACGGAAGAAGTGAGAGAAAGGGGTGTACATAAAGGATTATAATATTCATAAAATATATATTATATATATATATATATATATATATATAATATATATACTATATATATTAATATATATATAATTTATATATATATATATTGTATATATATATATACTATATTATAATATATATATAATATAAATATATACTATATATATTATATATATTATATAATAGTTATTATATATTTATAATATATATAATATATATATAATATATATATATATTCATCAGTGCTGAAAGTAGATAAAACAAACATCGCCAGCGTAGTTAGTTTAGATTAGTGTAAATAAATAAGATTTATATATATTATAATATATATATAGATATAATATATATATTTATAATATATATATATATATATATATATATTATAATATATATAATTAAATTTATATATACATATATATATATAATAATATATATATATATAATATATAATATATAATATAAATTATTTAATATATCATATATAATATTATATATATATATTATATTTATATAGTATATAATATATATATAATATACTTTATATTATTATAAATGGTACAATTTCAAAACATATTTAATAATTTATAATATACTATTTATTTGTATATTGTTACATTATATTTCCCAAATACTTAATTTTAAATCACATTCTATTTGAGTAATTCTTAGGCCTATCATTTTTTTAAACTAGAGCTCTGTTCTTTTATAGATAAGTTTTTAAAGCCTTTTTTCTTAATATAATCGACACTTACTCCTTAGCATTATTCACTTAATTATGTTATATAATGCTAAATACCACGTTAAATAAAGTTATATAAAAATTAATATAATATCAGAAAACAATCAGACACATTTATACAAAATTTCAAAACAAACTGCAC
Organism: Trachelipus rathkii; assembly: GCA_015478945.1. NCBI lineage: Eukaryota > Metazoa > Arthropoda > Malacostraca > Isopoda > Trachelipodidae > Trachelipus > Trachelipus rathkii. The sequence continues at coordinate 66,845 of JABUQX010022979.1, forward strand.
CAAGCCACACATCGTAAATATTTACGGAAGATGAACGAAAAGTGTTCATATATATTATCATTACTTTTATCGATTATTCTAGCTAGGACAGAACTATCCCGCTCCACTTATAATTTACTAAACAATGACGTCATCTCGCTTCGCCCGGGTAAAGAATTCTTACTCCTAAGATCAGAGTAGAGCGAGAATTTCCTAAATGAATCAATTATTATTATACATTATATTGTGGGTTTTCTTTTATTTATGAGCAAAATAGCTTCTATTCTTTTTAACTGCTTTATATAAAATTTAAAACTTATCTATACTTTTACAATTTAATTTCAATTATTTTAAAACTAAAAATATGTATAGGTATAATGGTATCCATAATATATGCCCTGATATATATACTATATTATATATATATAATATAATACTATATATATAATAATAATTATAATAATATATATATATATAAATATATTATAATATTATATATAATATATATATAGTATAATATATTTATATACAAATTATTTATTCTACTATAAGGTCCATATTGGTTAATCTGCCTTTTAAGGTTGTCTACTTTGTACAAGAGTCACGTTTAAAGAGGGGTCTAATTGTAGGAAGTTGAGTTAAATGTTTCGTCGGTTAGTATTTTTAGTCCTTCAGAATTATTTTATTGAAGGTTACTGCTTTGTTGAGAAAAAAATTAGTTTTTTTTGAAAGAGTGTAATCCAGTCTAAGAGTCTGTTAAGCTCCAGTGTGCTTTGTATTAGTTATTTTTTAAGAATGTGTGTGTAGGTGTTTATGTTGAATTATGATTAGTATTTGAATGTGATCTGAGGAGAGCATAAAAGCGTGAAACAAATTTAAAACATTTAGGGAGCAAAAGAAATTATTAGTCAGTCTTCAGTAATAGAATTTGCTTTATAAATAATAAATAAAAGTGGTAGTAGCTGTGAATACCTTTCAGAACAATATAGATAGGGTTTAAAAGTGCCTAACAGTCACTGTAGCTTGAGTGTTACCTTGGAATCATGAGCATTGAAGTCTCTGGTAGCACTAAGTTGTTATATTTTGTTAAGGAGGATAAGTCAGGAATATAACCTTGTGGGCAATGTTGGGATGTAGCTGGATGTATATAGATATTAACTAAATTATATGTTTGCTACTAATTTGTATTTCTAGTGATTGGTAAGTGGAAATTCGGTTAATGTTCATGACGGGTTGTGTATGTGATTGTACGGTGTTCGATTGGAATAATGTTATTTCATAATATGACAAATGTTTGTGGATTCGTGTCTTATCTTAGGGTTGTGTGGGATATGGATATCTGTGTGCGAGTCTCCGTAAAAGTTATTCACAGCACCCTTGTCGAGTAGACATTACTAATTCAGTTTGAAGTTTCGCCATTCCAATTATTATACCAAAGATGCAGATAGGCTAACTATAGTACTATGAAGTTTCCACTGACTGCCAACTGTCTATCTTGCAGTTCGGAGCCATATATCACGATCCTGTATCACTGTGCTTTAACTCTTCTTATTCATCTGCTATATCATGAGCTATCTTTATGGCACGTCTCTCACCGGACTTCATCGCAACCCCCCTCAATGTTCAAAAATTTGAAATCCAAACCCGAAATTCTCACAGCCCCAAGCCCCGATTGCTGGTAGCCACGTCATATAGAACCCTGGAAAGTATCTACGCAGTACAAAACCTCACCTCAGAGACCAGAACGTGTATACAAGCGCTTCCTTTTCTCAGTCTTCATCTGCTCGAAGATATGTCCTCCTGCAATACTACGCATCTTCCGTCGTCTCCCTATCGTTCACTTCCAGTGACGCAGTCGCACTATCTACATTATTAATATCTACTACTATAGGAATTAATATTATCATAATACCACTTAATAACCATAACTTAATTATACTTCATTATATATATAAGTATAATAATATATATAATCATACTTAAATATCTATTATCACATTTACATATTAATTAACATTCTATCTACTTTCAATTTACACACCATTATTCTAGATTCTTCTATACTTATCTCACTAATTCCCGATACTGAATATCATTCTCATATCAACTTATTTTACTTTATGTATACATTCTATATAATACATAAAGCCTGAAGGCATTTCCTTAGGCACCACATCCCTCTTCTTTCACATATACCAAAACTACTCACTTTTTACATTAACTACACTTATCATTTTACTTATATTATTCAATCCTAACTCATCACACATATTATCTCTTACAAAATTCCACTTCCTTTCATACTGACTACTACTCACTCGACAGAATACATCTTATAATCATGACATTACATAACAATCCTATATAGACCTCTCTCTATATATATATTACCTCTATACCTTATTATTACAATAATCATATCACACCATCACGCTTACAACACTCCTAAATCTCGCCTCTAAGTGCTTTGAGCCTACTTCATAAGAGCATCTGATCTGTTTTCTTTATATCTCAATCCATACTTCTTTATCCATCCAAATCTAAATAAACTTAATTCCTCTCCGACCACTTCAACTTCAGTACATACCTTACCTTATAACCCTTATTCTCCTACTAAATCTCATTAGCTATCACTCCATCAACATCATAATTACTACGAACTTAACATAATTTACATACCATCTAGTTTAACAATACTAATTAACTACCTTATCCCAATACTCACTTCTGTCATAATCACTAGAGTTACCATCCTCTCTTCTACCGTTCCCACCCCATATACAAATCCATTATTAATTAATACCACTATTTATTCATCCCCTCCTTATCCACAGTTAGTTAACCAAATACCTATCATGCCCTCTTAACTCTTCTAAATACTTAACTACACTAGTACTAATAAATTAAATACTTCTTCTCCACACTGATATTATATCTTAATCATAACTATTGATGTAAACTATTATATAATACTACTTTCTCACTGCATCGCCTATCATCTATATTATAATCCGCTATATATTATATATACATTACACTGACCTCAATCCTGCAATCATTTACGCACACGTACACATCCCTCTCACTCTCTCCTTAACTATATATACTATAATTATTAATATAATTTATTCTATATATTATTCCTCAGCACATAATTAGATTCTATGCTATAAATTCTCTTATCTTATTTACGCACACTAATTAAAAAAGTATTATATATTTTAATTAACTATTTTAGAGAAAACAACAAAATTTGTACAATCATATTTTTTCCAGAACTCCTGGTTATTCAAATTTAAAAATATCTAAATATTATCTTCTATTCCTTGGAGCAAGATCTTCAAAAGTTCATATAATTTGCTTCCTTTTTTTCACATTTGATTACGAAAAAACACCTTCTCTCTTTAATTACATACAATTATTTTCTTCCTATTATTTATTTTCCACTATTATTAAAATAAAAAAAAATTCAAAAGCCGAATCTTTCTTAATATTGATGAAAATTCTTCATTTCTAATTACTCCTCATTCTTATATTGTGCCTACTAATCTTGCCTAAGACTGATAATCGCCATCATGCTCTTCCGCTTCTCTCACTCCTCTAGTCCCTCTCGTATTAGTCCTTCTTTTATTCAGTCCTCTATAGTATTAATCGTTCTTATCCCCTTTTCCTAGCTACAATCTACTATCCGACTTATAGTCATCTCTGCCTTACTTGCAATGTTAATGTATGCTCCTATCAGTCATGTCATTGTATGATATATCTATGATTGTATGTACATTACTTCGAGTTACTGCAAAGTACCATGTTACCTATAGTATCCTTCCATGAACTGTACCTATGCTTATTATGCAATATACCTATCATTTTCTTCATGTCATCATGTACTCTTTCATGCTTGTATGTACTTGCTTACTTTATGTATGAATCATTGCTATGTATATAGTCAATTTGTATACCCTGTATTGTCATGATATCTTATGTATGTATGATATTTGCTTCATCGGTATATCTGAATGACATTTTATCTAATTTTTATGTATATTCACTGTATTCCAATTCGTACGGTATGATAGATGTATAATGTATCGCATCAGTACACTTACTCATTGTATGGACTGTACATCTAAGTAGTCATTCGTATGACATGTACCTATTCGTTACAGATTGTCTGCTACTGCATAATTTATCTAATTCTCATCTCATATACTTTAAGTAAACACACGTATAATTATTATGTACTTACCTTCATCATATCTATAAACCCATCAATATATATTCTCTATCTCTACTCTACATTATCCCTTCTTAACTACACATTTTTTATTCTTTTCGAATAACATTTTACAACAATTCTATCTTTATCAGTTTTCTAAATATACAATATACTATTTATACCTACTCTTTACTACTCCTATTATCTACTACCTTATAATACTATAACAATTACCCATTAATCATCCTCAATTCGACTCTCCATTATATTTCTCTATTATCTATTTACTTTATCTATTTAATAATATATATACTATATATTATATTAGATAATCATTATATACTACGCAATTAAGGATATGACAATGAATAATAACACTTATTTATTTTACAAGGAAAATGAAATATATTATATTCAAATATTCTACTTATTATATTATCAATATAGATATTAATATATATTAATCACTCAAATTACGATATACTACACTATATATTATATATATACTATTCCTATATACTTAATAATTACCTACACCATTAACATCTACATAATTCTATCTTTCTATATTATAGGGTATAAGTCAACTTACTCTAATCTAATTATTCATTATAATATATATATATTATCATATTATCAATAATTATTATAATTATAATATTATATATATATATAAATATATATATAAATAAATCTATAATATAAATTAATATATATAAAATACTAATATGAATATATATATTATAATTATATATTAACTATATATATATATATATAATTATATATATATAATTTATATAATATCATATATATATAATATATATATAATATATATATTATAGTATATATATATATATATATAATATACTTATATAGTATATATATATATTAATACGATAATAAGATCACATTTCCTGCATGACTTGCTAGTTGGGAGCTGCATCTGGTAAATAAGTTACTACCATAAAATATAATATAATATATATATATATTATATATATATATAAAAAAATATATTAGAGAACATGTTAACACCAAGGATTATATATATATAATATATATATATATATATATTTGTGTGTGTGTGTGAGTGTGTGTGTGTGTATTGAAATATATTAAGGTACCGTAGAAGTAAATGTAAAGTTTATAGCAAACATTTTTGGACAAAGTCCTTTTTCAATCAAAAATTAAAATAAATAGTTAAAAAGCTAAAAAGCTAAAAACTATAACTGAGACCATCTCCAAGGAAAGTGATAAAACATTGATGATAAGCTTCAAGTTATAAAATGATAAAAACTCTATTGGGCACTCAAGGTAAAGAACAACCAACCATGGCCAAAAATATTTTGCTAACAATTTTTCATATTTTGCGATTAATTTCAGACTATCGTTACAAAATCGTCCACATCTAAAGCTCACTTTATTATTATTAAAAGTGTCAGTATTTTCACTGCCTAAAAA
>JABUQX010022979.1:82500-113961 GCA_015478945.1 Trachelipus rathkii
TTGCGAAATATTATTTGCAAGTAAATATTTTAATAAAATGTCTTGATTCTCGGGGATCAACTCCATCTTGGAATTGAAAGTGCTCAAGATTGTCAGTTCCCTTAACTTCCTTGCATTGTAGTTCTGTACGTCATTTGCGTGTTTTATTTTGTACAAAAATGCGCGCGATCAGGTGCATATTCGTACTCTCTTCCCTGCAAAAATCGTAACGTATTTATTAAATAACTTTGTTAGCCCTAATGAAAACTTATTTACAGGCAAATAGCGTTCTTCGGTAGCATTAAAAGTCCCACTATAAAATGCAAAAGGTGTTCCTTCATCATTAACCGACATGATCACCGTATTAAAAGTCTTATTATTTGCATAAATGTATACTTTGAGAGGTTCATCTACGGCAGGAAATCTGTCATGAAGCGTGCATAATCGCTTGTTTTATATCTAAAAACGACTTCTCTGCTGCGCTCGACCACATAATTTTTTTATTCGAGCTATTCTTTCCTTTTTAATAACTGTACAAAGACAATGTGAGATTTGTGAAGCAGGATATATTCTGACGGTAAAACGATATTTTTCCCAAAAAATGGCGAACTTGCTTTATTGTTAATGGACGAGGATCGTTAATTATTTCCCTAGCCTTTACCGATAATGGTGAAATACCATCTTCTGGTAATTAAAAACCTAGGTTGTTTAATTTTTTTAGCGCGAATTCGCATTTCTTTCTATTTAAACAATTAAAATAATTTTACTTCTGAAATACTTGTTTAATCACTACCACGTGATCGGATAAACCTTTAGAACATATTAAAATATCATCAAGATACACTTGTACACCTGAAATGCCTTGAAGTAACATAGAAAGGTATCTTAGTAAAAAAAGAACTAGAATTTTTAAAACCCATTGGTAATTGCGTAAAAGAAAAGTTACCAATCATCGTACTAATACTAAAATAGCCCGAGGCTCCAGAATAAGGTTTGAGATGCCAATGCAGCAGCAAACTGTGGCTCTGCCATCGGCACAAAAATTATAAATTTAAGTTAGTCAGATTTAAAATAATAAATTAATCTTTAAAGTCTAATCATTTACTCTTAAGTAACATTGAAAAGATACAATTTGTGTAATTGTACAGTAGACATTAAAAATCAAAAATAAAGGAATAAACAGTGCCTAGTTTTGTTTTCCAAAACTATCTTATTAATTCTATTGCAAGGTGACTCTCTTAGCAGGGAGATTAACATTAACGAGATCAGTCTTATATATAATATATATATATATATATTATATATATATATAATATATAACTCATATAATAGCCAGCAAATAGCATATATATATATATATATATATATATATATATATATATATATATATAAATATATATATATATATACTAACTTTATATATATATATGTTTGTTTATATATATATATATATATATATATATATATATATATATATATAAGGACAGGAAAAAGCAAAATAATTTTCATATTTATTGAGGGGAATACTACTGAAAAATATTTATTAAGGAAAAATAATTTCTATAAAAATCATTTTATACAAAACTGGAAATGTAGTAATGCGTAGTACACTTTCTTTATATACAATTAATAAAAATACTAATAATAATATAATAATAATAGTATTATACATATATTATATATATATTTATATATATATATATATATATATATATATATATATATATATATATATATATATAGCATATATATATATATATATTCTTTATATGTATATAATAACCTATATATATATATAAAGATTATATATATATATATATAATATATATATATATAGTATATCTTTCTTTCTATCTTATATGTAGTAATAGCATAACAATAATAATAACAACAACAACAAATAATATAATAATAACATAATATATAATAATAATAACAATATAATATATATATATCGGTTTAATATATATATATATGTAATATATAAATATATAATATATATATATATAATATAAATATATATATATATATATATATATATATATATTTATATATATATGTTTATAATATAATATAATATATATATATATATATATATATATATAATAATATAATATTAATAATATGTATATGGACATAGTATATGTATATCAACATGGCAATAACAATATAATGAATCATATGTAAACATAATAATATATACCGGTAATAATAATATAATAATAATAATAATTATTAGCAATATCAAACTTTAGAAATTGATATTTAATAATAAAAATAATATTAATAATAACATATATAGTAATAATAATAATAATAACTAATAATAATAATAATAATATATAGATATATATATGTATATATATATGTATATCTATATATGAATATAATATATATATAATAATAATTATAAACGTTATATATATATGTCAAATATCAGATAATAATAACAATATTAATATAACATTAACTGTAATAATAATAATAACTAATATATATATATATATAATATATATGCAATAATAATACATACATACATATATACAAATGTTTATAACAACATATATATATATATATAACATAGTATATATATAAAATATATCTCTTACTATAATATTATATACTCGTGTATAAATATATAATTATAATAATATAGCTACTCTCATTTCTCTATATAGGTATATATACTGTATATATACTGTATATATATATATAACTATATATATATATATATATATATATATATACTTCCACATGATGATATATATATATATATACTTCTTATATCTATATATATATATATTATATAATATAAATATATATATATATATATATGGATGTAATAGTTGAGATGGCAATTTAATAAAATCGATATTTTTAAAAGTAATCGATATTTTTGATATGGGTATGAAGCAACGGTTATACGCGGGCATTGATAAAATTGGGTTAATAATGGGAGGACATATAAATACGTTTTTCGTTGTTTTCATTATATTATTTCTTTTTGGGTTAAGGAATTGATAAGGTTATGATCAAAGTTTTGCTGATTATACTTCCTTGATTTTACTATTATACTTAAAAGCTTTATTAAAACCAAGCAATGGGTCAGCTCAAACCGAATTTAAATAGTAAAAAAGTGTTAAGAGTGGATATGTTGTGTAATATGAGAGATTGGCAGGCCTTTTTAGTGCTTTTTAATGCAGGGTAAGGAAAGATGTTAAAAAGATGGTTATCGGAAACATATCGAAATTTCGTCTAAACTATGCTAATCTCGACTGGTATTTATATATATATATATATATATATATATATATGATAACATAATAATATATATATATATATATATATATAATATATCTTTCTTTCTTATATATAATATATAATATATTATATTAAAAGTACCCCTATCTGAGCTATTCACCTGGTGTAGAGTTGAACTGGAGCCTAGTTGACGCGTAATAATAGCGCCAAGCTCCAGATAGAGGTACTTTATCAGCCTACCTGTTCGACACTACGGTCAATGCAGTTACCTTATCAATATATATATATATATATATATATATATATATATATAATATATATATATATATATAATATATATATATATATTATAGATATACTAATTAATTATATATTAAAAGATAATATAATAATAATAATAAAAAAGAAAAAAAATAATAACATGAAGATAATATAATAATAATAATAATAATAATAATAATAATAATAATAATAATAATAATAATAATAATAATAATAATAATAATAATAATAATAATAATAATAATAATAATAATAAGCAAATACGTATGTATTTAAATGTACTTGTATACAATATGTATAATATCCTTATCCACACTAGCTGCTGTAGCTCTAGCAGCTGCAACGGAATAGCTGTAGCTTGATTATAGCAACTCTTGCGAAGTCATTCATAATATCATTTAGTTTCATCTCCCCGAGTTGTTTCGCCATCAAATTCGCTTCATCTTCAACGACGAATTCTTCAAATTTTTCAGTTATTGACTTACAAATTTCTGAAAAATCATTAACAGCTTTGTTCAATGTCATTATAAAAATGTCATTTCTGTTCATTCCTCCCATGGAGCTCATGCTGCTGCTTGATGAGAAATCAAAAAAGCTTCCGTTCCTTGCAGCTCAAACATTATTTTTCCCAATGCTGATAACAATTAAACCGTTTAAAAAAAGAACCTCCAAATTTCGTATCTCTTTCGATAGCTCAATTAGTCATTAAATCCATTAACCAAAAATGTATATTTTTCGAAAATTTAAGGATATAAAGGTTTAGTCGACAAACTGTGTTCCCTTCATTCAAACTAGTATTTAAACATGAGTTTAGTAAACAGTTTTCGTAAATTAAGATGCAAAATATTTTACAGCTTGTCAATAAATTTCCAAAGTTTCATAAATATCGGCAAATTTAGAAACAGATTACTTCATAAAAAAATTTTTTGTGACTAGAACTACTAATAACACCAGGAGTTTTTCAACAAACTTTCTTGAAGTTTTGTTTGTAAGCCGTAAAACTTAGCGATGGAATGGACGGGGAATATAAATTGCTTTGAAATGATTATTTCAATTTAACAACAAGTCATATTTAATACGAACCTAAAGAACACATAAAAAGTAGAATTCATATTTTCTTTCAATCCCAAAGATTGACCCCTGTTTTTGAAATTCGCAATTGCATATATTGACATCAACCAAATGCTATTTGATATAATCCCAAAAGTTCCTGAAAAAACACATAATGCTGTTTCAATGTGGACACCATGGCAATTTTACAAAAAAAAGCCTGAACCAAAAGTTGTAAACCTTAAGAATGATTATATTAGTAATTCAAATGTCTTAATATAATATTCGATCGTGCTTCTTATAGAACATAGTATTAAAGAGATGGAAATCAAAATAATATTCGTTATTATTACTTATGCACCATAACTTTATAATAAGTAGTCTCCTAATATAGTGTTTAAGTAAAATAGCGCTGGTAAGATAATTTTAATTAAGAAAGCAAAAAATCGAATTAACTTTCCTTTCATAATTAATAGCCTCTTATATAATTCTTTTAAAAATTTTAACAAACACTTAAGCAGTAATTTCAACCTAATAGATAAGATCAACATTTTTAAAGAGGCTTAAACGAATTAACAATAATATCCTACAAAAATATTCAAACATTGAAGTGATGAAATAACTGTTCCAAACCTGTATTTTGAATCTCTTAAATATTTAGAGTTTTGCTCGTTCAAAAACTGAAGTTTACTTCAATTCTTTATCAACCACTGTTGTATATTATATAGTAATGTGCTCATTCATTGAATGAAATGCTACTTTTATTTTTTTACAAAAGAGTGAGAGAAAAAAAGAGCAACTTTTAAAATAATAATTTATGTCTTAAATTTAAGTTCTTAAAGATTATGATCAGGATATTTATTACAATATTTGAATTTCATAATTGTGTATGAACTTTAATGACCGAGAAATATGTACCTCTTGTTTAGGATCTAAATTCCTTAATTTTAAATAAAAATTTTAACTATCCTAAAATTAACGCTGTTTCTAAATTTTGTCAAACTTAGAACAAAATCTTAAAAGAATGGTCTTCCTAAAGTTTCACATTTGAAATTATTTGTTAAGATCTTAAATTTTGTAATGGTTTTGTTAAAACATGATATTTAAAATACGAAAAGAACAAAATGTGTGAACAAAGCGTAAAATTATGTAATAATAATTCAATAAATTGTGAAATGTTCTTCCAATTGCAAAACGACGAGATATAAAGTGAATTTTTACTACAAATTAAGCTTTATGAGGGATAAGAGTTCTTAAATGTACGTCTTTGTGGTATAAATTGAATTATTCAAGAATATGTTTTTTTATATACAAATATTATCACCTATAGTATGTACAAATGAAAAAACCAAATTCGTTCCTAAATTATAAAAAAAACGTTCTATAACTGTGTACATAAAGACCAACATAACGCAACTTTTCATATACATTTAACATTTTCAAACATCAATTACACTTATGCTTTTATTAGAACTCCAATTAGATTACAATAGAAAATAACACCGAGTTATTTAATTTCTCTAATAGTATGATGCTAACCCGTATTTAATTAAAATTATTGGTAAAATCTTTGAAATTAGAGCTTAATAATCCTAACCATTTTATTTACTGGACAGCAATTTGTTGAAACCAAATAAAATTCCTAGAAATGTTGGATCATTGATTTAAAGTGCATATTAAGACAAATTATTTCACCCAGTAAAGGCACGGTATTATAAAAGAGTCTAGAAAATGACGATTTGTAATATTGAGATGTAAAATGTTTTTAAACAGAAGTAGAATCTGAAGATTTGAATCGTTTGTTAATAAGACTGAAAAATTTCTAATATTTAATTTATTTAAATAAATAACGCGAGAATTATTTTCAGTCCAAAGATAATACGTTGAAAAAAACCTGTGGTTTAGTAAAAAAATTTAAATACTTCTAAAAAGTACACCGCATATTTTAAATTTGATTTTTTATCTACAAATAATAACCATGTCAAATATCATTTGGTAGAGATGGAACCAAGAATTTTCAAAACTAAAAAATTCCCATACATTAATTGTACTAACTTTTACCTGTATCTTGTTAATCTTTATGAAATAAATCAGAAGTGTTGCATTTTCCAACTCAACCAAAGCCAGTTCTTATTTCTGCATTCCTATTTTTTTAGATAATATCAATAGTTAAATTTAAATTATACTGAATATTTTATAAAGAATGTATAATGCCATTCCAAAAAATGAAACTAGTAAACAGCTGTAGAGTTTAATTAAAAATTTGTTATTCTGAAAAAGATGTGTCCTTATAACTTTTGATCTGTTCTTTTAAAATGAGTTCCCGTAAAAATAATTTTAACTATTTGTTTTTTACGTACCATGTGAAACATTTAAGAATAATAAGCTGACCGATAAAATTATTTATTCATATCCTTTTTCTAAAATATTCCTTTTATATTGAAAACAAGGAAACCTAACAGAAAATAGCAAATTTCGCGTTGGTGGACTATACTCTAAACTTGATATTTTAATGCTTAAAATATTAAAATCACATTAACATATCATTAATAAGGACATAAAGGAAAGATAAGTAACAAGCAGTTCAAAAAATTTCAACACATTTCGAACCATAATAATTTCCAAATTAACAACGGTAAATTCATTTTTACATACCTACATTACTGTATATGTGACATACCTTTATCGGCTGGAAGTGCAGCAGCAGTTCTAAGGGAACCAAAATTCATAACTGGAGAAAAGATTTCATTGTAATCCATGCCTGGTTTCTGCGAGAAACTTTGGGTCGTAATTCGTGCCTTTTTTCTATCAACAACTCCGTCTACTTTAAATTTGTTGTGCAACAAAAGTGTGGTCCCTCGTATTCTGCAGCTGGATGATTTTTCCTCTATTGTGCATGTTTTATTTGGTAGAAGTGACATGTATGCAAGTTGGGTACGTAAGGAACTTAATTTATAGATACATTTTTTACTCCCCTGATAGCTTAATTATTTATTTTAACACTGACTATACCATCAAAACAAGTTCAGAAGAATCTGCTAACCTAATATTTTTATTATTAGTGGAACATAATTCTAAAAAAATAATAATGTTTTCAACACATATGGGCAGTTAATACGAAGTCTAAATCCCCATCCATAGCCATAGTAGCTGCTTTGGTGCCAATATGAGTATCAGTATTCTCCTACAGAATTTCGACTTTCTCTTTTTTAATATTAATTTTCTTTTTCCCTTCTGTAGAAGATTCTTGTCTTCTTCGATACCATCTCTACTGCAACCAACTCTAGGATGACTTATAGTTATTAAGGGAGTGTACCGATAGTTATCGGTATCGGTATCGGTAGTATCGGCCAATTTGATATGGTATCGGTATCAATAGTAAGACCTCTCAACGGTGTTCGTCTTTATATTAATATAAAATGTGCCGATATTAGTTCTTACAACATTTAATATTTGAGAAACATTAGTATTTTTTTGTTTGAAAATTAATATTATTAGGCTAGAGTGACTTTTAAGATTTATTAATTTGTAAATATAATTATTAAATAAATAAAATTCTATGTTACAAACTAATAAATATATAAGCTAAATAATAGTTAATATATACATAACTTTTTTATTATTCCTCCGATTAGTTCCTTTTAACTCAGCAATTTCAGCCGTTTCCTCCCAACTTGGGCTATTTTTATGCTCTTCGTTATAGAATATAATTAACCTTATTGCAGCCATGATTTCGTATTTAATTATACAGATTTTATCTAACTTTTTATTAGATTTGACACAATAGTTATTAATTTTTTTGTACGCTCGCAATCGTGAGAGCGATGTGAGTACTTGCGAGTGTTATTAAACTTTCGGAATTATCATATTTATAAGAATATTTTGCTGAGGAAGAGTAAATATGGGTTTTATCGTTGTTTTAAAATTTAAAGAGTTTTTATTATTCGCGTACGAATAAATTTTCCTCATTCCTCCTTTGTTTTTTGTTTCTTTATTTTGTTTTTCTGATTTTTTTTTTTTTTTTGATCTGCGTGTTGCGTGGTGCGTGTGCGTGTGCCTTACCGTGTATGATAGCAGATTTGCACAGGAGTGGCTTTCTTTTGACTGTTATTTTACCAACACCAATGGGCTTTGCACCTCTACTCTTGCAAATCATTGAATACTTACCTCTCTAAACTCTTGAAACCTAATTTTATGCTCTTGTCTGAGACCACAGATGGCTAAGAATTCATCTCTTCAACTCGTTAATATATCCAAACTATAACTTATTTTATAATTTCCCGTTTGAAGGGTGAGTATGTTGCCTCCTTATGTTAAATATTAAACATTCCTCTAAACCAGTCGACGAAGAATCTCGAATTCTCCCAACTTCGATGTTCTGTGTGGCTTAAAAAATCTTCTTCCCTTCTACTGTACCAATATTACTTATGCTCCACGTAACTGTTCATCTCCTAACAAGACAGGATTTCATGCCTTTTTGATTACCTACTACTTTCTTCACACGAGACCGTTATATCTTCTCTTCCAAAATGAGGTCCTCTATTTAGGGTGATTTCAATGTACACAAAACTGAATTGGTGGGTTCCTCTCGTACTGATTTAGTTGGGAGGAAGCCAATTCATTCAGTATTCTCAACGATCGGGAGAGCAACTAAATAAATAACCTACACACATTCCGGATCGTCCCATACAAATTCTGAACACACTTGACCTATGTTCACCACTAGTCCTCCTTCCTTCTATAAATACACCACCTTCGCGCCTATCGGGTAGATCTGACCACAACCTTATATCACTTAAGTTTAATACGTGCCTCTCCAACATTTCTCCATCCTGCCGCATATGCGGTTTGTTCTGGCATCTTTGATTCGGGCGATTGCGGGGGGCATTGCCGGGTTGCCTTTCCTTACGCCAACTATAATTGAAGTGAGAGTGCTGCTTTGACTCTGAAGACGCTTCAGATCTGCCTAGATATTGTGGAACGTATATTGTTTTCATCGGACCAACAGGATCATTCTCTTTCTTAACCGAAATATTTTCTTCCTGCAAAAATTCATCGGTTTCAATCGTGTCCCTGGCCACTTCAGCAGAGGACAATGCTTATCGGTGTGGAAAAATCTTCGTTTCTCTCCTATCCGACTTTGCCCATAGTTGCATTCAGCTAGAAAATCGTTTGCAGGGATACCTTCGACGAGCAAAGCACGGACTTTCATTAAACGAAAATGCGCTGACCTTCCTTTGGTCTCCTACTGACAATCCTCTCTCTGGCCTTCTTGCCAAAAAAAATCTCTAAAAACTTCTGTCTGACAATCCTTTTCCTCCTCCTTTTCCTTCTCCTCTGATGATCTTTGTTTAATACTCCAACTGAAAAGGCCAATCATCTTATTGGGATCTATTTTTCCTCTAATTCAACCCTGGACGATTTTGATTCCTCTCCCTCCTCCTTCTCCTCTCAGGTTGTCCTATGCCTTATACCGGTCATTTTCATTTGATGGTTTGCATGAGCTCCTTTGGAAAAAATCTATGAACGTTAGGAAGGCGGGTGGCCCGGATGGCATACCTCTCCGGTTTTGAGGAAGTGTGCTTCCCGTGCTATCCCCCCCCTCCTCTCGTTTCAACTATATTCTCTATGATTCTTTTTGCCTCAATACTAGCACATTTTCTCAGTGTTGGAAGCGCGCAATGTCCAACCTATTCGAAAAAAATTGATGCTGCTTGAACATTTACTACCATTAATGTCTTCAAAGAATGAATTTTTCTAAAATTCTTTGAAACCTTTCTCAACTCTTCGTACCTTCTTAAGGATATCTGGAATCTTTCCTTCTTTCGATTTACCAGTACGGGCTTTCGGTGTTCGAGATCTAACGGCGAATTACTTTTCCTCGTTTAAACAGATTTAATGGTTTTCCGCACCTTTATGAAACTACGGGAAGACTTGGGTGGTGCCTTTGACATAACTCCAAAGCATTTTTGGACGGTATGGCATGCGCACTGCATTCCAAGCTCCCTCCTTTGGGTTCCTGTTTTCTTTGCTTAGGTATGTCTAGCTTTCTTTCAGAAATTTCCATATCGGTGGCTGTTGTTGATGAGGGCGACTTCTTTTTCTGTGGGGTTCATAGTGGTGTCCTTCAGGGTTCTGTTTTATCTTCCTTACTTTATTCCTGCTTTTCATCAATGATCTTCTCACCTGCAACAATCTAACTATTCCACTCATGTATCTTTCTGGCCTCTTGACATTTGCATTCTTCAACTCATATCCAATCTGCTCCCTCTTTTACTTCAGAATTTGCCTCTCGTCTTAATCCTTTCCGATTTCTATTCTCGCTGATCTGGATAGGAATTTCAGGGTTGGGTCGTCTCAAGCTTGTGAAAGTTTAAATTCTTTAAAAAACCCAACTTCTAAAAATCTCTCTCTCTAAGACCATTAACTGTTCTATCTCTTTTCCCGGACGCGTTTCTCTCACCGGTTTATTCGTCTCTCCTGTTATTTTGGACAATATAAACATCCTTGGCCTTAACATAAACAAAAAAAAATGTTTTGAAAACCTCAAATCAAGTGGTTTGCTAGAGCGGCTTCAAAGGAAACTGGAGCTCTGTTTTAGAATACATCATTTTGAATTGTCACTATAGCGGATGGGTCGTATTGTAATCATTATAGAGGAAAATAATAGTTTTGGGTCATGAATTGCGTTCTGCTGGGTTTAATCTTGTAGGCTGTGATTTTGTCCTGTGCATGGATGTGGGTGGCGTAAAGTTGTCGATGGTAATTGGGCTCCTTTTTTTTTTCTCTTCATTGCTTAACCTTATATTGTGTAGGTGGTATCAGATTACCTCGTCATTTGATGTACTCATATAAGCAGTTGTTTTCAGCTTGTTAGAACTGCTTAACATAATGGAATCGTATAGATACTCGATGGTTCTGAATTGGTGTCTCATGACCGGCCCAATGTATGGAATACTGCTCTCATATTCTGTGGGGTGGCGGGGGGGCTCGCCCCCCACCCCCCTAAGGGTAGCTGCACATACAAGCCTGATTCAAAGGCCAAAAGAACTTTATTAAAACTCTCCTGTACTTTTTAAGTCACTGACCCTTTAATTTGGCGGCCATTGATGTTGGTGCTTTATTCCGTTTTCTATAGGCCGGGGTACTGTAGGGCAAGTGCTCTAGTGAACTTTCCTATCACTCGCGTACCACCAACCACCTTTACGACGCCCTCGTAAGCAGAAGGGTGTTGTTGTCGGCACATGAGTTTTGGTTGTTGTTAGTAACTCCAGACTGGTTCGCTTGCGGTGCTTTCTTTCTTTCTGCCACACTCTGACTTCTGGTGGAATTTCTCTTCCATCATCTGGTTTCCTACTCAATTTAATTTCCCTCACTTTAAAGGCTCTGCGTCTGTGCTCATCTGCGTAATTTGCGTTAGATGGAATTTTTTGAGGCGTTCAAACACCCACCCTTGAATAGGTTCTGCGCCCGTGAGCGCGGTGGACAATGTAAAACAATAAAATAAATAAAGGTTCTAATAAGGAATTCCTTAAGCTTACTGAAACCCCACAATAGAGCAAGTTCTCTTCGTACAAAAAAAAAAAAAAAAAAAAAAAAAAAAAAAAAAAAAAAAAAAAAAAAAAATTCAATAAAAGTAGATGTCCCCCCGCCTTATTCTGCAACCCCTGGCCAACAGCACTATTAGTGACGATGGTGGCTTTCAGCGCAAATAACCTACTGAAGATGAGGATTTGGATATGTTAGACTTTGAAAAGTTTCATAGAAAAATTATGCAATTGACATCTCAATTCAACCTGGAAAGAAAAAAATCCGGAAAGCCTTATCGTAATAAGACTGATGTAGAAGAGACAGCCGATCAAGGAGCAAGGATAATTAAAAATAAATAGGCTATTTTGAACGATAAGTGCTCTATGCGAGAGGAATACGAAAAAAAATAGATGCTGCCTACAGAATGAGAAATCCTTTCATGCAGCTGTGGATGAAAATGGCCAAGGTTTTCATAATTGTCAGGTGTTTGCAGGCAAATAATATCAAGCACCTCCTTTCATCAGCTCGAAATGGGATGAGCGATTTATAGTGTAGGTAAGAATGTAAAACACCCCAAAAGGAACAGTCTCTCGCCACCAGATACTAGTGAAAACTTAATGTTTTTGGCAACACAATCTGTGAATTTTTTAAATTTGAGTATTTTTTTCTTTTTTGTTTTGTTTTGTTTCAGAGAGCGGACTTACCAACGAAGGGCATGTGCCGTCCCTCCAGGCAGACAAAATACTGCCCTTCAGGGTACCACGAGCTAAGGCAAGTAAACCCACCTGCACGAGAGCCGTGATAACTCTCCAATTTTTTTGGAGTATGAATGATAATCTATCTTAAAGAAGTATTTTATTTATGTCATTGTAGTCATGTTTTAGTAATAGCGTTTTTTATTTTAACTTTTCGGCTGATTATTTGAGGTTGGGTATTTTCTTTCATGTATTTTTTTATTTTTATTCATTTATATTTTAGCTAGTTAAAATATTTCCAGGTCAAATGTAATTCATGTAAATTATAATAGGCCAAACTTTTAATGCGAACTTTCAAAATGGAAATGGGAATATTCTTTTAAATAAACACAAACATAAAAAAGTTTTATATTATATTTGCATTGTATTATTCCTGTAAACGTACTATTTGAATTGTATAAAAAAATATACTGGACACAACCCAAATATGAAATATAAATGACTAAGTATTGTTTGTACATAAGGAATGCAATCTTGAAGTTTGCTGAGCATGTCCACATCAATGTTCGTCATATCGTATGAGAATCTTACTAGAAATTGTATTTAATTATCATTAAAATATTATAAGGAATATCGTATCGGTATCAGTAATGACGGCACCCTAAAAATAGGGCAGTATCGGTAATCGGAGCCTTTTCTGGTTAATCTGGTACATCCCTAATAACTTATCGGATACTCTTGTGTTTAAAAGAAAGTATTACTAACACACATACCTCTCTCCTCACGAAATCATCACCTTCCTACCATCTCATTTTTCTCCCCACACCCCAAAACAAGTGTTATACCATCCCTTTTTATCACCTATCCAAACCATTCAGGACCCCCAACACTATCAATCTGAAGCTTTTACTCACCCCATCCAAAACTCATTCAGATTATCCCAAAAAATTCGTACTCTCCTTCAACGGTTTCCTTCCAGAATGGGCACCATAGTGTCACAAAACATTCAAAACTAAATTTAAACAACCATTAGATTTCTAGGACTCACACACACAAAGTCTACCATAGCTCTGTACCCACAAGTCCACTCATCAAAATTGCCAACTCCTTCTTCCCCCTCTCATTCCGTTCCACACCAGCACACACACATTTCAACCACACCCACTTATTTTCACCGTTTCCTTTCATTCTTGTTTCAGTCACATCGAGAAATTCAAATTTGCCTTCTAAATACATCCATCACCTCTCCTCTCTTCTCCTCGACATTTATCATCTGACATTCCATGTAACCCATACGATTCATACATTTTCGCCGAAAGATAGAGGCCGTTTACGGCGATCAGACCTTCTCCTGAGGCCTGCATTAAATTCCTAGCGAAGAGAGTAAGTGGTGTAGTTGAGCACGCATCCGGCATACCCAAACTTACCATCGTATGACTTTAACCCTTTAGTCGCTGGTCCACACTCTACGGAGCGAGCGGGACACGGCATACGATGTGGGCATATTCTTTCTCCGTATATTTAGTTATTTTTATTTATTTATCTTTTTACTTAAACCTTTTTAGTTTTATTTATTTATTTTAATTTAATTATAGTTTCTTCTAGGAGTAATCTTTCCCCCTGTATGTTACTTACTGTATAATCTTTGTTTTTTGATTTATTTAGTGCAGCTACTTTTATTGTTTTCAATAAACACTTTGCTCATTCTTTTCATACGGTTTATGTGGAAGGGGAAATAAATTCCCACCCGGTATCCAAAATCCTTCCTTCGCCAATTGGGCCATTCAAAAAGGCACCCTACCCATTGAGAGCCTGTAAGGTCGATGATACTGAAAGTAATGTTAGTAGGCATTGATGATACATGTCATTGAACTTTGTATGGTCTACATCTTAGAGTGAGAGTCTTCCAACTAGTTGATATTTTTTTTTATATCGATTGCTTGTATAGCTGCTGTATTTAAAATTAAATTTGAAGTAGAATGTAATTGGTAATGGTCGTAGCTATATTAGGATCTAGTGCCACAATGTTTAAGTACTTTCAAGTATTAGATTGTTTGGTGATTAGATGATATAAAATGGTAAATATGTAACTTTTGATTAAAATATATCATAATATATATATATATATATAGGGTATATATATGTACTAAGTATATATTAATATAATGTTGCCTGGAGGATGATGTATATAGATTTATGATTATAATAAAGAATATTTATAGTAAACGTATACTTGCTAAAGGATATAATGTATAGTATATATACAATATATATACTATATATATATATAATAAATATTTATATATTGATATATTCAATGGGTATACTACTTATTATTATAATTTTTACTATAATTAATATATATATAATATATATATATATAAATGATATAGGCCATATATAAAAAAATATTGTATATAAATAAAATTATATATATAAATTTATATATATATATAAATATATATATATTAATATATATGATATTATATAAACAATAAATAATATAATATATTCAGTAAATATATATAATATTTCGTATATAAATATAGTTATATATATAATATATTGTGTATATATATATATAATTATAATATAATAAAATATAGCTTATATATATAGTATTAGTATTTATACTATATAATTTATACTGCTTATGTTCATTACTCTCATATTATCATATTAACTTCTATATAGCTTATCTATATTCTTGATAATGATATCTCACTATTATTACTATAATGTTTTTCTTTAAACTAATAATAAAGTCAAACCTACTCCACTAGTAGCAACAAGATGTCTTCCCAACGTCGGTGCGCTGTCTCTTCGTCTCCCGTTTGACGACGGTTTAACCGTTTCCAAGCCAAAAGCAGTATTTAGCACAACACCCCCTCAAAAAAATGTAAAAACAAACAATGATAAGATATTATATCTATTATTTACATCGCCCTCTCTACTATCGATATTTATATGGATAGTTTTTACTTTATCGATTATATTCCGATGATTTTAACATGCCTCTCCTAAATCCCTATTACCTATATCTGAGGGGTTATTTTGTCCCAAAATATTTATTTTACTCCGACCCTTCCCCGTTCCTGACGGTCACCTAACCTCAACCCTTTGTTTCCTATATTACATATATAATATATATAAACATATATATAATATATTATATAATACTATATATATTTACTATCATAATATCTATATATATATATCAATTCTATATCTCTCTACCTTACTCTTATCTATATATATTAATATCTTATATATATATTTATATCTTTAATATATATTATATATATATATCTCTACTACTATCATTCTATATATCTCATATAATATCCTATTTACTTTTCTATACATGCTTTCAGCTTTTAGTTTATGGCCCCTGCTCTCTCCATGTCGTGTGCGCGTGCATCCTTCATTCTTATGGGCTGCGTCCACAGTGCGTCTGCTCTCCTCCTCGTCTTATCTCGTATTATATTCTCATTATCTTTACTTATTATCTCTCTCTCATCTCTCTCTTACATCTTACTCTATCATTATATACTATATATATTCCTATATTCACTATATCTATAACGATGACGATTAATCGTCACATCACTAATATATACTATATATATATTAAGTATAAATTTCTTTCGTACGTGTAAAACAGATATTGCACACGCTATTGATTCAAATCCAATATTGAAAAACAAAAAAACACTTAAAACTATTTAGAAAAAATGTAAAGTTTTAATACGTTAGTAATTCGTAATTACTACTCATTATCTATCGCTTGCATGCTGTATCATTTTTTTCTTACAATAAACCCTTAAAAACGTCGTTGGGCAAACATACATATAAGGTTCATTTTTTTGTTTCTCCAAGATTTAGGGGGCACGTGCCCCCTGCCCCCCATCTTCCTTCCCACTTCATACTAAATAAAGTTCATTGATAGCCTACGCAAAAACTGAAATTTACATTTTTGAAAATTCAGACGAACATTGTAATGCCAGGAAAATGTAAGAAGAAACTAAAATTAAGTGCGCTAACAAAAAATAAAAAAAAAAAAAAACGATATATGTTTTTGTATAGTTACCGGCCATCATTTCGTCGTATCACACAAAAATTCTCGATATGAGAATCGTAGTTTCTACCGTCGAATATTATGTATCGATAGATCATCTTGAAAATTAGTACTTATTGAATAAGACTCGGGAAAACATTTGGCCTAAAATGCGTCTATTATCTATTCTTTAATTTATTAACTTGGCAAATGCATGGCACACAAGGGTATTCTACCGGGGAGCAGAGCCCGTACCCCTGACCCGTGTAGTGCTGGTTTAAATAATTTTTTAAAAGTTACTATAAATAATTTTGTATTTTTTTTTTAAGGAATCTCGTAATGTATATCAGCTTTAGATAGAAGAAATGTCATGATCTTGTTATAATAAAGGAACTGTAGGGCTAGAGAGTATTTGTGACATTTGAATTGTTATCTAAAAGTGCCAAACGTGTTGTATATAACAGGGAGCTCATGGTGTCATACAATATAAGCTGTTGAACGTACAGCATTCTACATGTTTAATTTTTCACTCTCTCTTCATTAAGATATGTTTATATATAAAGATTATGTGGTTTAATTTTTTGGTCTCTGGCATTTATGTTCGTCTGAATTCAAAAATGTAATTCCCAGTTTTTTATGTACCTTATTAATATCCAGCGGCACGTTTTTTTTAAGCACACTTCAAGAGGGTTGCCGCTAATCCAAACGCTGGCGGTTTGCCGAACAAGTATAGTTTAGTTATTTTGATTATTGATATTTTTCATTAATTAAGTCTTCAATTATTTCATTTGTATCTAATTATTATTACTATTTTATGTATTATTAGGCTCATCTCATATAGATTAATATATAATTATGTTAGCTTATGTATCTCTCATTATTATGAGTTGTTCGTAATTAGTGTTTGACAGATCTGGGAGTAATGGCTGGTATCTAATCCCATACTGGTAGGTAGGAAAACAATATTACATGTGGAATCATAGAGGACAATTGCAATGAAATGCGATTAATAATGGCGGAGACACTCACAGCGAGGGTTTCTTAGGTCATAGAGGCTTTCCGTTTGTGAATCCTAGTTGCGGCCGTGAGGCATGATAGCTGGAGTGTATGGAATCTAGCTCTCTTCCTCTCCTCGATTGAGTATATCTCCTTCCAGCATAAGCGTGTGAGGTTTTTGTCCGAATAGGATCTTGGCGATAATAGTCTACTCCGATATTTTGTGAGGATAGTTTTATCAAAATACCATCCGACGTCAAGATCAATACGGCACTGTGACCAGTTCCTCCTAACGGATACAACTATATACACTCTTTGTAAAAGTTTTCATTTTTATACTAGCCTGTTTTTTGTCTCGGAATAGTAATCGAAGATTTCTCCTTTATATTTTCTAGTATATATATTATTATTCTACGAGATGTTCTACATAATTGATAGAAAGTTCTCTCAGTCTAATAAGAAAAATAACTTCTGAGTCGATCTATCATTAATATAAGATGATATGCATATATAGTACGGTATATTTTACCTATATAATAGAATTTATGCATATAAAACAGCGTAAGCAGGCATTTGCTAATCCAATATATTTAATTACTCGCTCTAGATTGCTATCTGTTATCATCTTTTCTATTACCCCTTAGTTGTTCTGTAATAGCTGAGAGCGGTTTAGTAGTTTTCTCTCCTCATTCGGTATATTCATGCAGTATTATCGTCCTGATTTTAATTAGTGTACTCTCAAATAGTATGCATGTTATCTTATATTATCTTAAGAAATGATACTGTATTTTACCCAGTATGAACTTAATAAGTTTATGTATAGTTAAATACATACTTACGGTATTATGGTCTAACTAGTGGGAAGTCAGCGATTATAATTGAGACTCTAAGTGTAATGTTATGGGACATTTAAGAAGTCGACGTTAGTCTTTCTGTCAACTCATATACAGTCAGTTTAGATTGTCAAGATCCTTTATTCTTGTTAATCATTCCTCAGAAGCGGTCGGGCTTATTGTGTCATGTAGCTTGCGTAATGTAACTGATCGGATATCTTAAATTTTAATCATACCTTCTATACTATGTATCCTAATAACGAATCTCCCTTATATCCTAACACCACGTGATCAAATAATTACTTATATGGTATTAGCGGCTGGCGGTGAAGTCTCTCTCTGATTATAACTATACGTCTCTGTGTATAATACTACCTTTGATATGAGTCGGGTCACGCTCCAGTATTAGGTGCCTCTGCTTCACCGCTCATGTACTTTCCTCCATTAAGCTAATATGAAAACTGAGTAATACACTTATATAATGATATCATCAGGTCAAATAAGTGTCTGTACAAATAAGTAGAGAGAAAAATTTATGCACATAAAGTGATTTTCACAAAGTTATTATATAATCTCTGAGAGTGTTATTTAGGAGACCATTGTGATAATAATTACTCATAATATATAACTTTTCCATTCTTTGGTACTTCTGGCATCATCTCGTTAAGTGTTGCGGCACTCATCTTCCTTCTCGTTTTATTTGAAAGGTATACTTACTGATTATATTGAATAATAATTCTATTTATATGCTTTTTACGTGTAATATAACTTTGTATTTAGTACTCACGGTTGTATATTCTAAACTCTTTACTATGATACATAGCGACAAATTAATATGCCGATAGTGTCCATATAATAAGTATAGAGTTCAATGTGAGCATGTTGTATTACTCAAGTGTAGCATTTAGGCTTGTAGCGTTATATCAAAATTTTAGCTGTATCTTGTCTTATACTCCAGCGTGTGACTTACTCTATTACTATCTATATACAATATATTATATTATATAATATTATCCCTCTATTACGTATATATTTTTGCATATTGTAAGTAAATCATTTAGTTAATTGTAATTTTTTCCCATAATTTTTACGTACGGGCGTGCTCTTCTTGATAACAATAATGTACGTGATCTAAAATCTAAATTATAAAACTGTTGTGGTATAATGGAAAAAAATATTGATTATTTTCTCTGTGTATTCATCTATATACGTAAATTTGTCATTCGCAGCAACATCATAACCGGTAAGATCTACGTGGACTTCCAGTCCCCTCATCCGCCTTCACTCCAGAGCTAGTGTGAAAACGTGCTTGATACTATAGATAATAGTTTTTTTATTTCAAGATATGTATAAAAACCTGTTAGATTTCTCATTAAAATTTCTCGTAATGTATAAGAAAGGAAGATTATTGAAGCTCGTTTCTGTATATACAAGAGGCAGATGTCACTCTTTTATGACAAGATTAAACGAAATTCTATTTTAAAGAATCGCGTCCACAAAAAATATTTTACAAAATCGAAATCGTATCCACAAAAATTATTTTACAACCTATTTAAACAATTGTTCATCAAATTTTTATATCCTAAATCTAATAATTTTATTGAGTTTCCATAAACTTTTGATATTTACATACAAGATTAAAAAAAATTAACACCAAAAACTCTTTATAAAGTATAAACTTCATCAAACAATTATCATAATGTATTTTTTGAGGATATTTTTTCCCAGCTGTAGGCCTGGGCCCTAGGTGGTTATAGGCTACGAATGTACAATAGAAAAGAATAAAAAGTAGAAAGTAGAACGACCATAGTTCAATTTGTGTCGCCGGTATCAAATTTTTTATTTTTAATTTGTAAAGTGTAAACTGAGATTATACATAGAAATCATACTGTATTTTATGCACTCAAATAAGAGCATGACGAATATCAAATGCTTCTACACAAATGGTCATAGCTTTAGTAATAAAAAAGATGAGCTGATTAGTTATACCAAAGGGAATCTAAACATTATTTGCATTACTGAAACATGGGTTAATGAGGCATTTTATGGGGACTCCTATCAGGAATATGAAATAGACGGATATTCATTCATTCAATAATAGGGTTAATTTTTGAAATGGTTTGCCACAAAAGGTTGTCGAGTGCGACTCGATTGCAACATTTAAAAAAGGTTTGGGTAGGTATATTTATTGTTTTGTTTTAAAGAGCATATTTACTAATTTACATCATCACTTTGAAAAACGTTGGGTGTTTTATTAAATAATGTTTAATTAAAGACGTTTTCGTTTTTGTATTTGTGCTTACGAAACGTAAGAAATGTTCGAGTTTGCGTTCGTTTTTTGTCAAACTTAGCGCAAAATCATAAAAAATGCTTATCACACGTAAAGATTTTCCATAATTATGTAAGGTTGCTATTTTCTGTGTTTGCTGAATTTAGCACGTTATTACAAAAAATATAAGCAAAGAAATAGCAACGTGGTGGGCCCGTTTGGATTGATGAAGGTTTCATTCAATAAAATCACTTTAAAGCTAATTCCTTCCAAATCCATAAACTCCATCACAATAGTTGATAATTTATTTGTAATATAAACCGTTTTTTAATTTTGTATTTCTGTTTATTCTAAATCGACGGGCTCCATCACAATACTGATTCAGATTGTTCGTAAACAAAAGTAAAGGCGTTTTCGTTTTTTGCATTTGTACTTATTAAACGTAAGAATTGTTATCGCTTGCGTTCGTTTTTGTCAAACGTCGTAAAACCTAAAGAAATGCTTACCAAAAGTAAGGAATTTCCTTAGTTCTGTAAGGTTGCAATTTCTCGTGCTTGCTGAATTTAGCTCATTCTTACGAATAAATGTAAACAAAAATATGATGGCGTGGTAGGCCCGTTTGAATTGATGAATGTTTCATTTAATAAAATCCACTTTAAATTTAATTTATTGCAAATCAATAAACTTCATCACAATAGTTGATCAATTATTTGTAACATAAACCAAACTTTGTATAAACCATTTGTTATTTTTTATTTCTTTTTATTCAAAATCGACGGGCTCCATCGTAGCAGCTGATTCCAATTGTTTGTAAACAAAAGTAAACCTCGTACGAAATCGTGGTCGTTTTTGCATGAAATTCATGTTAAAACTGTGTAAGCATTTTTTGCCAAGGGTAAGCACAAATGACAAAAACGAAAACTGTTTAAACTTCGCAAGAAATCGTGGTCGTTTTTGCACGAAATTCGTGCTAAAACCGTGTAAACATTTCTTACCGAGCGTAAGCACAAATGACAAAAACGAAAACGGTCTTGATTAATTAACTAAAAAATATTTTCTTTAAATTGTTAAACCAAACGTATAATCACGGTATGCTGAAACTAATAAGATGATATCGTGTAACTTCGCTGTGCTATGCTCAAGATAGACCCATATAGCTTAAAGAGTCGTTTGTTTTATGAGTAATTAGTTGTTTTTAATTTGGTCTTAATCTACTTATTTTTATTATAATTGGTAAATTTTTGTTGTTCCCTTTACCCATGATTTATTTATGGCTTATAGGAACTATAGACATTTCCAACAAATGCATTGCGGAAACCTTAATGAAGCTGGGAATAAAATATTGACACATAGCAAAATATAAATATAAATACAAAGTACAAAAAAGTATATAAAAGTAAAAGTAAAGAGTAAAAGTATATAAAAAATATGAAAAAGTAAAAAGTATATTAAAAGGAAAACTTTTTTATGTAAAATTTATGCAAATGTAGCACAATTTAAATTTTTGAATTTTTTTTTTTTTTTTCGTAAATTTTATTTTAAATAACACATTTAAGGGATCATGTCTGTTATCAGCATCCACTTCCATATACATATCGATTGCAAGGATTCGAACATTTTTGTTGTATAAGAATTTTGCCTTATTGTTATTTCCTTACTGAACGGTATTACTACTCGTATTAATTAATATTAACAAGTTCTCGTATGAAATAAAAGTAAAAAAAATTGGAAAGAACACTTTATGATATTAATAGAGCTTCCACAGTCACAAGAAAAAAAACAATATTAAAAAAAATTAAATATAATATATATATATATATATATATATATATATATATATATATATATATATATATATATATATATATTATAATATAATATTATAATATATATATATATATAGTATATATATATATATATATATATATAGATATATATATATATATATATATATATATATTTATATATATAGTATATATATTATATATAATATATATATATATATATATAATATATATATATAATATATATGTTTAATAATATGTATATATATATATATATATATATATATATATATAATATATATATGGCCAGGCATCCCGAAGAGTTCAGGCATGTAACTAGAAAACTATAACAACTACCAGGAAAATAAATAACAATTTTTGATTTCAGCATTCATCGGGGAAACTTAAAAAAAAAATTTAATTTATTCTATAATTTTTAATAACTCCTTAAAATTTAGTAATAGTCTTAGACGTGAAATAGCCCAGCTCTGATTGACCTTCCAAAGGCTATGTTACGAATTATTTCGTTCCGAACCATTTTGTGAGAAAATATTATTTTTTCTTTTTATATCCTTTTTAGGGGTGTTCGGAGCCGACGTAGCAAGAAACCCCGACTTCATCATCGTTCTTGTTTACTGGGTATTCTCCGTTTAAAAAAAAATTCAACATTTGCCAACTTTCCGTGCATACTCGGGTAAGCCGCATCTTGAATTTATCAAAATACTAGTAATTCATTCAGCAATTTTTAACAATTTTAAATTTTATTAAAAAGCGTTATTTTTTTTTATTTTTTTTAATTTCCGGGGTAAAAATGTCTCCTGATTAATAAAATGAATATTGTATTTTAGTTTATGTTATAGTTTTTATTACATGCCTGGCCTTCGACTGCTGGAACCTACTATATATATATATATATATATAATATATTATATATATATATATATATATATATATATATATATATATATATATATTATATATATATATATATATAATATATAAATATATATATATATATATGTTGTGTGTGTATAATATATATAATTATATAATTTTTATATATATTATATTATATATATATATATATATATCTATATATATAATATATATATATATAATATATATATATGATATATAATATATATATATATATATATATAATATATATAATAATATATTATAGATATATATATCATAATTACAGAACGCGTGAACAGTAGAATTTATCTCCGAAAAGTTACCACACTTGCAGAAAAAAGACAATTACATATTCTGGAATCAGAGTATAAGCTTATTACCAGAATGTAAAAAAAATATCGAAAAGTACGACACTTACAGAAAAAACAAATTACATATTGAATACAGGTATAAAGTTTATTTTGTACCGGTTGGTTCCATGATTTATATAAATAACGAAAACGAGAGAGGTTGCAATGATATCATTAGTCGGCGTCTCTCGCCTACCAGGGGACGACGGAGGGGATTTTAGTGCCACATATACGGCATGTCAGCGTAATGTGTAAATGGATAATATAATCTTTCTGAACCCTTTGCTATATCTGAATAGTTTAAATTGACAAATAAAATTGTTAAAAAAACTTAAAAATATTAGATTATATTATATTATTATTATTATTATTATTATTATTATTTATATTATTATATTATTATTATATTATTTATTATTAATTATATTATTATTTCGCTTAAAATTATATCTATTAGTACTAAAATAATTCTGAATTAATAAATCATACATCTGAAAATTTTTTCCTTTAACAAAGTTAGTGAAGCAAACTAATGCATAAAAGAAATGCCTTTCTTTACAAAAAATTCTATCACAAAATCAAAGCCTCACACAATACTTAGCCTAGGTTATATAAAATTGTGTATTGAAAATGTGTCAGAAATTTAGAAAAAAGTACGTATCTAGGATTTGGCCATTCTTCTTTTTTTTTTTGTGTTTTATTTTGCAAAAATAAGTAAAAACTAAAATTTCTCAAAATAACATAGTCATATACTTTAACTTTCGTTGTGTGATAATACAAAAAAGTAATATTATTTTTCATTGTTTCAATAACTAACTAACTAATTAGAAAAAAAGTTCAAACTTTTAGCACTATGAGCGTTGTTGTTCCTTTCGTTCGATTTAGTAGGGTTTAAAAGAAAATTGGCTTACGCTTAACTGGAAGCTTATAATCGACATGAGCCCATTTAAGTTAATATATACGTAAATATAAACAAATATTTCATTTTTTAAAATATTTTATGTAAATTCAGCCGAAGCCAATGTACTCTTGCGTGTTCGAACAAACTATAGTTATATACATGGGTAACAACGATATCTCATAACTTACGATTTTCGGGAAAAAATTATATCTGATAACATTACCTTCAAGCGGACTATTACCAATTTTTTTTATCTTCTTTACTATTCTTGGTAATTATGATTATTATGTTGCTAATGTGAAAAAGCATTACGCAACTATTGTATTAAAACTATAAACTTTTAATTTTCAAAAATGGTGTCAAAAAATTCTTTAAAGTTTTTTTTTTTTTTTAGCGATTAGCGTACAATTTAAATGTATATGTTCAATAAAAAAAATTAAAAATAAAGCTCCGAAAAAAAAGTCGACTAATTTTGGCTTTTTTTTTTTAAGGCGTTTTACATTTTGCATTTGTGCTAACGCTAGATAAGAAATGCTAATACAGTTTTAGCACGAATTTCGGGCATAATCGACCGATTGTTTACAAAAATTTTGATCAGCTGTTCTATTGGAGCACGTGGTTTCAGAAAAAAAAAAAAAAAAAAATAAAAAATGTTTTTATTACAAATAATTGATCAAACTATTTGTGATGGTTTATCCATTGAAGAAATTTAGATTTAAAAGCTAATTGCATGAATGAAACATTCATCAAATCAACGAACTACTACGCCGCAATCTTATTTGTTTACATTTTTTCGTTAGCATTTCAAAAAAATCTTCAAACCTCATACTCATTCTGATTCCTTTACTTCCCAATGTGTGTACAAAATTCCCTGTCAGCTGTAAAGCCTATAACATTGCAGAGAACCTACACACATGATTTTACCCGAAGTCGCAATTAATCAACCATTTTAAAAATATTGATCTCCCAAACGATACCATACATTCTCCCTTGACAACCTCATAGATCCACAAAATAATCATAACATAAACATTAACCACATGACCACCCATTATTCGCATTGACCAATCTACCCAACCTTAGAAAAAACTTTCCCTGAATCCTATTGACACTAAACAAATTCTAACAACTTTAAATGAATACAAAGAAAAAGAGACTCACACATTAATCCATTCATAAAACAATATTCACTACGCAACCCTCCTACATCCTTCTTTATTCAAACTACATACAACATAATAACACCAACTTTTGTATCCAATTAATTTTCCATAATGTTATATTTTATTTTAATATAGTCTTCTAATATTGATATATTCTCAAATACGTTGAGCTTAGCAAAACCACAGCCAGACTCTGAAGACAGGCCCTGATCAAGTCGAAAGCTTTTGGCTACCATTATTAATTAAAAATTATATGTAAATATTAAGAACTTAATTTTCTTATATTCAAAAGAATCGCAACTACTAAGCTCTTTATTAAATCATTATTAATGCAATATATATTTATATATATAAATATATATATATATATATATATATATAATATATATATATATATATATATATATATATATATATATATATATATATATATATAAATATATATAAAAAGTAGACATAAAACTAGAAACATTGGTATGTAGAAATAAATGATTAATGATTAAAAAAAAAAGTATTTTATTAAAACAATAAATATCAAATACAATATTCACAATATAGAGCAGTTGCCAAATTTATTTAATTTATTGAAAAAAAAAAGTTAATTTCCTCGGGTTCAACGCAAATTTATCAATATTGTTTGAATAAATAATCATAATTGTCAAACACGAATTTTCTTACACTCATCATAGCCAGTCAGTTTAACTGTCTCTTCCTAGTTTCGCAGCAAATCTTGATCCTTAGCAGAGTACTGGAAGAGTGTTCTACTGTACTGGTGGTGCATGGCTGGGCGAGTATTATTAATCAAAGCCTTTTTCGTCGAGGAAAGAAAGTTCAGTCTCCTTAAGACTTGGGAGACAAACAAGATCTTTTTAGTTCTTCACTACTCAGTTTTCTTGTCCTCCAAAATTTTGTACCAAAGTTCTAGCTCTTCTTCTATGCCTTCTAGTGGTAAAAACAATTAAAATGAAGCTGTCTTTTCCTTTAACTCATCGATGGTTATGTAGCATGTGGAAGGATGTAGATATGTCAATGCATAAGGCAGGTTATTTTCAGTAGAAAACCGTAATTCAAAAAAAAATTAATAGAATATAGATTATAAGGTTATTAAGATCCTCTCCAGAACTCGTGGATTTGTGTGATAGTTGTGCGGCTGCAGCTGCCTTTCCAAAAATCCGTGGATATTCAACAAGTCCTAGTGCTCGGCGATTTGATTTGCTTCTTTTAACATTCATCGGTGATTTTTCTTCATCTTCATGGCCTCCAAACTATTTCCACAATATGTTAATGTGGCTGCAGGTTGATATGACGATATCCAAGTCTTTGATTGGAGACAGTTTACAACGGCTCTAACATCACAGATACTTGCGATCACGATCAATATATACCATGATGAATGACGACTTAATGCCGGCTGAATACAACTGAAAATGCTTTTCTTGTGCGGTATTTTCTCAAGAAAAAGGATTTCTAATGCTTGCATTATTCGTACAAAACTGCTCCTTAAACACTGTGATGTAAATTTGTGTTGTTCAGACCATCTGTCCTAGCATAGTTGGGATGTTGGGCATTAATTTTCTTCGCAAGACCGACTCGCGAAAAAAACGTAATAAGTATCCTTAATAGTACCCACAGTATTGCGGATTTTTGGAATTGTGTTCAAATCATTTACTACTAGATTTTGTTGTGTGAAGAGCAATGAAAGAACAATGCATTGTATACTTTTTCCGCAATATTACTTGAGAAACGCTCCTTCTTTGTCAGAACATCGTAGAAGCCAGTCGAAAAACCCAAGCCCAGCCATTTTTGGATCTATTCTCAATGTGACAAAATCAGTTCCAAGGCTTTCGCTATGGTTCTTTGCGTCAAGCGCTTCAGTTCTACAAAGCCAATAAATCCCTCTTTGACTTCATTGGAAACTTGTCGAAAATAGGCAACACTATGATGGATAATTGTTCCTTTCCAAAAATATCAGAGGTTTCTGCTAGAAAGCTATACGCGCACGCTTCCTGTTACCTTATTAATGATGCTTTCCTTTATAGTAGTTCCACATAGAGAAATGATCTCATTCTGAATTGAACTGATTGGTATGTGGCATTTTTCTTCCCTTTTCAAAATGGTTTTCAATGACTGATCTCCGGCCTATTCGTAAGCAACGCAAATCTGGCAACACTTTCTCTCATGCATGCTTTAACCGAGCAGTAAATCGCTCCGTACCAAAAATGTACGATGAAATTATTTAAAATAATATTTTTTTTATTCTTCTATTGATTTCTTCGATGCTGTTAATTTGGATGACTACCGCACGCCCTGTAGGAAACAATACTTCAGCTTCAACACATTTTAGTCCACTCTGATGTGTTTGTATATCCCTTACAAACCGCATGAACATCTTTATATTTAGTGAAAGTTCTTATTGTTAAAGAGCCTAGGAAACCCTTCTGACCGAACTTTGTGGTGGAAATAAAAATAAAAAACTTGCAAAAGGCTGGTAAGGAAGTTGAAGTATATGAGATTTGGCGGAAAATGACTTTAACCATTCATAATTGAATTTCCTCTTTAAGTGGGTAGCGTCTTCCAAAAAATTATAGGTCTTAGTAACTGTAACGTGTTTCTTTTCTCAGTCAAAAATATATGAATGTCCAACGTATCTACCAATATCATTTTCGTGACTGTCATCTACTGAAACGCCAGCTCCGAAATCTGGGGGGGGGAAAAAAAAAAAAAAAACCCCCATATCTTGACTCGTCGGGGTGCTGGGGTGTGTGTTCTTCATCATGCGAAATATGCGAAGTAGGAGGGATTGCCTCTTGTGTAGTCTTAGTTGACTTATTGATATCTTCTTCATTTTTACCGCTACCATTTCCAATTTTATCTGAGTTCTTCCTTTTCATATTTACTGCAAACAATATATATATATATATATATATAGTATATTATATATATATAATATATATATATATATATATATATATATAATATTTATATAATTAATTATATATATTTATATAAATAAATATATATATAATATATAATATATTATATATATATATATATATATATTATTATATATTATATAATATCTATAATATATATATATATATATATATATATATATATATATATATATATATATTATATATACAATATATGGTTCTACTACTGTAAATCTCTGCCACATGTCATAGGCTAATAATTTTACCAGCATTCAAAGATGTTAACAAAAAAAAATAAAAAGTATAGAAAATATATGTTGAAAACCACTAATTTCTTGTGTTGTAATGAAAATAGTTTTTTAAAAATGAAGCTAACCTCATATGTACAAGTAAGATCATGTGTTACAAATTCCTACTTTTAAGAGTAAATACATAAAATTTTATAATATTTAAAGTAAAACTTACGTACCAAGAATTTCCTAATATCCATGATCTGATGGAAATTAAACTATAACTTTACACTAAGGCGGTGTTGAGTGATAATTCAATGCTACTTTAAACCTTAAACACTTAATAAAGAATTTGAGAATCCGACTGAACACAAAATCTAGATTTTATTTATACATATCACTTTAAAAGAGGCATGGATAGAATAACAATACATTCTTATATACAAAATTAAAAGGCATTTAAAATGAGCGAAGAAAGACTCATATCGGCAAAGAAAGTGAGAAACATGACGATTGCAACTAGCCTTCGCCAGTATACTCGTATATATATATATTATATATATATATATTATATATAATATATATATATATATATTATATATATATATATATATAATATATATAATATATATATATAATTATATATATATATATATATATATAATTATCGAAAACGTACCTACGAACCCGAACGGACGTTGGATAAAAAAATTCGCAGGTAGACTCTATAAGAGTAAACACTTCTAGGAGGGGCAGCTGCCCCCCCTGCCCCCCCCTGACGACGCCCATGTGAGCTTCCTAAATTTTGTAAAGATAAATATCATATATATATATATTATATATATATATATATAAATATATTATATATATATATATAATATATATATATATATATAGTATATATATAAATTATAATATATATATATATATATATATATATATATATATATATATATATATATATATATATATATTATAGTATATATATATATATATATATATTATATAATATATATATTATAATATTATATATATATATATTATATTTATTGACCTCCTATTTATTATTATAGCGAATCGTTCAAACGCATCACAATAGCTAATTAAGTTTTTTTTTAAAAAAAAAAACCTTTCTATAATTTTGTTTTTTTATTTATACTATGTTTATATTGAAATCCAGTGTTCCATCAATCACGTGTTCCAATTGTTTGTAAACATTAAAGATGTAAACAAACGGCGATTATGCCCGTTCGTGCTAAAACGATAGCATTCTTATCGAGGTTTAGCAACAAATGCAAATGGAAAACGCCTTATCGTTTCGTAGCATTTACTAAATTTGCTAAATTGACATAATGAAGACTTTTACATTTTCCTAAATTTCTTAGTTAGCGATTATGTAGTTGTGTCATTAATCTGTTTAAATGACTGCGCTTGTTGTATATTTGCTTAAAGTTTTATGTTTTCCGATTTTTCTCCGATTATTGTTTACATCGATAGTAAAAAATTATCTTACGAATAATTTTAGTTTTTTAACTATCACATCTGAATGAGGCTTCAGTATACAGGTACTCCCAAATTTCCATGTTCTCCTGATGGTTAATGTAAATTTTTTTAATCGAAGCGTTCCGAGTCGATTTTGCACACGGGCTTGCACTCGGCTCTGAAACGCAGCAAAATCGTTTCATATCGTTAAAAATTCTGTAATTATCGATAATAATCAATATCGATGTATCATAAGTTGAAGACGGAATTTCACTGAACGAAATCTTGTGGTAGTGTCTTCTTACATCAGCTCCTTCACCAACATGCCACACCCTACATGCCTGGTAACCACGTTGTATTAATCGACTGAAATAAAAGCTCTTTAGTTAAATGAGAACAGTTCGGAGCATTAAACGATATAATTTTTTATTGGGGAGATTTATTTCTGCTACGATGAAAGAGTATGAGACACCCATGCTTTACATAAGTATATGAATACCGTGCATATAAAAAACTTTGTGAATGATATTATCTTTCCGATCACTCTCTGAATAGGTACTCGAATGATCTATAGTTGCACACGATAATATATCTACACACTTTCAACATCACCTCGAATATATATAGAATAATTCGAGCGCTATAGGATATGGAAATTCTAATATTTAATTACTTCTACACTATTCACGAAACAGTATAAAAAAAAGCCTTATTAGATCTCCGGTATAGACTGCTATCTCTCTTTTTT